>OX243819.1:172500-225000 GCA_945859605.1 Lumbricus rubellus | reverse complement strand
TGGTCCCCAAGGAAAGACTGGAGCCATGGGAAGAACTGGAGCAGTTGGAGCTACTGGTCTTCACGGAAGCACAGGTGCCACTGGTCTAATGGGTGACACCGGTGCAGCAGGACATGATGGTAGAACAGGAGGAACGGGTGCTACAGGTTGGTGCTTCATGATACCTCAGCTCATCTCAAGTTCTTCACTCTTAATAATCAATGCTTAAAGTGTAGATAAAGAAGTGCCTGTCACTTCTCCAGGCTGCAGTTCAAATAAGTGGAAAGACGGCGCTCAGATATGAAAGTAAGTGCCTGGACGCCGTCCATGACCGTCCAGCCACACTTTAAGCCCTGCTGCTAATGTAGCGTCCACTCAGTACATTCGTAACGCCGGGAATCCATTAAGCTTTATTATTAAATACGAAAGAGTCGATATTTCTGGCCAGTTATTTATACACTACAGTAGGCCTACATTTGGTCAACAGTAATTTTCTACATTATGATGAAAATCATTCCCTCCAGATATTATTATACTTTATCATACACCGAGTGGACCTTGGGTAGTTTGAAAGAAATACTTAACTTTTATATTTACGTTGACAGGTATTCAGGGTCCAACTGGACTGACTGGTGCCAGCGGTGTGCATGGTCGCACGGGTGCCGTCGGTGCTACCGGAAGCTCTGGTCCAGTGGGAGCGACTGGAGCAGTTGGCGCATCGGGAATCATGGGAAGAACTGGGTCTACTGGTTACACTGGAATGCCAGGTGCAAACGGGGCGACAGGATTCACCGGAGCCACTGGAATCGGAAGAACAGGTTATTATTTAATTAAGCTGAAATGATCATTAACAAATGAAGATTCTTAGATTCACATTATGTCAACCAGGTCTAAGATGTTCGAGTAATATCTATTCGAAATTAAAATATTTATTCAAGAAATTTATCACAACTTTTTTCAGTTTATTCGATTAACAACATTTGTGATATACGACGCTTCTTTTTCATCGTCATGCATTTAATTCGTTTATTTGTTTGTATTAATTGAAGATTTTATGGATTCATTTGATTTCATGCATCAATCATGCAACTTGCAACTACATGTATTTGTTGATTTATTCATGCAGGTTCTACATGTATTTGTTGATTTATTCATGCAGGTTCTACATGTATTTGTTGATTTATTCATGCAGGTTCTACATGTATTTGTTGATTTATTCATGCAGGTTCTACATGTATTTGTTGATTTATTCATGCAGGTTCTACATGTATTTGTTGATTTATTCATGCAGGTTCTACATGTATTTGTTGATTTATTCATGCAGGTTCTACATGTATTTGTTGATTTATTCATGCAGGTTCTACATGTATTTGTTGATTTATTCATGCAGGTTCTACATGTATTTGTTGATTTATTCATGCAGGTTCTACATGTATTTGTTGATTTATTCATGCAGGTTCTACATGTATTTGTTGATTTATTCATGCAGGTTCAACGGGTGCAACTGGGTCAATTGGTGCAACTGGAGTTTCTGGTCTGCAAGGAAGCACTGGAGCGACGGGAATCCAAGGTCCGATGGGAAGAACTGGATCCACCGGACCATTTGGATCAACTGGAGCGACTGGAGCAACTGGTAAGCTCACGGAAATCATAGAGTTTAATTTAAAAAAATAACAATTTGCATAATTCAGTTTCTTCATCTCAGTAAAATATAATGTAAAGCGAAAACACAATTAGATGAATTATAACTTTTTAAGGCTATAAAGGTTTTTTTAATATTTCAGAGATGTACATTTTAATCTTGACAATAACTATAATATGAACTCTGATGTCTGTTTAGGTGTCGGTCTCCCTGGAGCGACTGGTCCCGCTGGAGGACCTGGAGCCACTGGATCACAAGGAAGCAGCGGACGAATGGGAAGAACAGGAGCCACTGGAGCTGCTGGTCCTCAAGGTCAATCTGGATTGTCTGCAGGTGCGTGTATAACCTACATTACATTACAATGGAACACGATTTACTTCCAAAGCAAAGACATTGTAGTTTTCTCAGAATAACATGTCAACCTACACTATAATTATCACAACGGAACACGATTTACTTCCAAAGCAAAGACATTGTAGTTTTCTCAGAATAACATGTCAACCTACACTATAATTATCACAACGGAACACGATTTACTTCCAAAGCAAAGACATTTCACTTTTCTCATAATTACATGTTGTCAAAATAGTATCCAAATAGCCTAATCTGGAGATTTACTGTAGACTAAAGTGGTGTGATCATATAACACTTTTAATTATGCGACCAAATAATTGGCGTCGATGTGAAGTGAAAAGCAAAGAGGGGAGGGGAATGGGACTGGGATGGGGAGAGGAAGGAGGAGAAGGGGAAGGGAGAGGAAACTAAAATCCTTTAGACATAAGCATAAAATTGTACGAAGTGACCGGTAGACCTATCGCCCAGTTGCAATGCTAGTCTTCTTCGATCGTTAAGAGCAATTTTGCTTCTAAGGTGAGTTAAGAATATCCAGTCTTTCGCATGCATCAAAATAGTTAAAGCAGAAACTTTACCATCTTCCTATCAGGATAATAATGTGCAAAGTTTTGAGATACTTCAACCGGTGTGTGTGTGTGTGTGATCATTACAGGTTCATGCTTTGATAACGAATGCGAATACGACAATGGACAATGTTCTCAATACTGTGTGGATACCTTCGACAGCTACTACTGCAGTTGCGAGGAAGGCTATCATCTGGCTCCAGTCGACTATTCATGTCCTTGTAAGCATCTTAACAGAGTTCATAGCCAAACACTGATCTTAGGCTATCGCTGGTTTATCATAGAACATAAACTAACGTTGAAGAATGGAAATAAAATTAAGATGTCGGTTCTTTTGGCTACTTTAGAGAGCAAGTTTCAACTTAGACCTCTACTTTTTGGAACAACATTCTGTAAAAACGTATAATTGAGTTACTGCAAATACCAGAAACTTAAAGTAGGCTATTCTCTTGAAACTTGTTTCCAGATTCAGCTGCTTGCCAGTCGGTGAAGAGCGATGTAGTGTTCGTGCTCGACAGTTCATCGACCGTCTGCACCCAACTCAGTGGCTCTTCGTGCGCCAACTGGACCAACGTTCTCAACTTCGTTGCTTCGATCGTAGATAAGATGAACATCAGTCCAGATCTGACACGGGTCGGAGTTGTCAGATTCTCGTCTACAGCCGAAAACATCTTCTATCTGAACACGTACAGCAGGTAAGACTTGATCATGATAATCAGCAAACAATGTCTAAACGTCGACATTCTTTGTCTAATACAAAACATCAGAACCCATTATTCATTTTTTTCCCAGAATTTCGCTTTTCGTTGCCATTTAAATTTGCAGAGAGTTGAAGTAGTTACATAATAAACTATTTAATATAACAAATATGTTTCTGATTATTAAATTTTATTCGGAGGTGTGAAAAAACTTATGTTTGTTTTGCTATTTATAGTAAAGATGCGATGAAGCAAGCCATCTTGAGCATTCCATTTGTGAACGGTGCTGCATCAGACTTGGCGGCTGGACTTCGTGAAATGAGAACGACGCAGCTCACTCAGCAACATGGTCGACGACTGGGAGTAGAAGAAGTTGCAATTGTCATCACTGATGGCTATGACAACAAACCTTCTGCTGTGGCTGAAGCCAACCTTGCCGCTCAGGCTGGAATATCCATCCTCAGCGTGGGAGTGACATCGAAGGTGATCTATGGTGATCTGAGAGACATTTCTGCCCGTCCTCAACAGCTGAACCAGAGCTACTTCCTCAGCTACGACTTCAGATCTCTCATTTCTTTTGATGACGTGCTCGTCGCCCGTACATGCATCACATCAGCGCAGAGTGATTGCTCAAAGAAAGTCATGGATCTCGTCTTCATACTCGACAGCTCTTCCTACACTGGTTCCGACAACTGGGCGAAGATGCTCGCATATGTTGCAGCAATTGTCGAAGAGCTCCCGATTAGCGACACCGCCACCAGAGTCGGAGTTGTGACGTTCGCCGACGGTGCAAGCAATCAGATTCTACTCAACTCCTACTACAACAAGACGACCCTGAAGACCGCCATAGTCAACCTGCCTTACATCAACAGCAATTCGATCAACATCTATGCTGCTCTGCAGGCCATGAGGACGACTCAGTTCACCACAGCTTCCGGCGACCGACCGGATGTACCGAATGTGGCCATACTGATCACTGAAGGTGCATCAACCATCTACGCCAGCCAGGCTCTTTCGGAAGCAAGTCTTGCGCATCGGGCAGGAGTCTCAATGTATGCCATCGGTTTGACAAGCAAGATAAACAAGTACGAACTAAAGATGATTGCCTCGCATCCTCACCTAGAATATCATCAGTGGTGGACGGCCTTGGACTTCGGCACAGGGCTTGACACCATCATCAATTCTCTATCGGAGGAAATCTGCCGACCCAATCTGGGTAAGTTTCAATACTTAACGTCTCTCCTGTGAGGCTCATAATTAAAATTGCGGTGTGAAATTTTCGGCCATATAAAATCTATCAGAACTGAATCTAGTATTCTCATAAACGTAAAGCAGACGTCTTTTCGGATAGTTTTTCTCACCTTTCAAATGCTACATTTGTATTTGAAATAATAATTGAAATTCGATTATGTACATAATTGAACGTTTTAAATAATTATGACCTATGTAGAATATTTCTTCCAATTGACATGAAAGGTCTTAAGATGCTATAATTATGTCTTTAAACTGTGGGAATCAATTTCATATCATCTATCACCGATAAATATTATTGTTTGATTGATTATTGACAAACGTCTCACGTTGTCTATGAAATTTTCGTAATTATAATTATTGTTTTACCTTCCAGAACTTTACTGCAGACACACAGAATTCGGAGGTTACCAATGTTTCTGTCCTCTGGACGATTGTGACGTTCTACCAGTCAACGGAACTCAATGTATCGGTAAGATACATTTAGATCTCTAGCAAACAATTGACTTAATTAATCATTTATGTTAGCACAGTTATTTTCTTCTTTAGGCTTCAATCTTTAATTAAGCTTCAATCTTTTTGAAATTAAATTTTCTACTGCACATGCGTTTGCCCCACCATTATTCACTTGAAAGTCAGTCGATTTGATTAATCAGATCATCGCTGTAGATGTTGATGTTGTATCGTCGACAAACCTGTTAAAAAAATGACAAATTCACTTGTAAGCGTGTGATAATTTCTTTTCAGATATTGACGAATGTGCGATGAACAATGGAGGTTGTTCGCAGATCTGCAACAATACGGACGGAAGTCACTCGTGTTCTTGTGGACACGGTTACAAGCTGTCTCTGGATGGAAGAACATGCGAAGGTAAGTCTCGGCCAGAGGATAACAGTGCGATGATAATATGATGATGATGATGATACTCATCATAACTATTATTATTATTATTATTGCACTCTAAACTTCAAACGCATATAAATACTAGCTACTTTTGAATATTTTGTCGGAAATACTCAGTTCCTAGTATGGTCTGAAAACAATTTTTTCCTGATAATTTTATTATGATTGTGGTCAGATGTTTCAAATTATATTAAAGCCATTTTCTTCAATGCTGCTATATTTATGTTTTAAAAATTATTATTAAATAAGTTTGCAACGCCCGCAAGGTCACGCCGAAATGTGAAAGCGAAGCGCGGATAGTCAGCCAAAAGAAGACGATACAATTAGAGATCCATGTGCTTGAAAGCCAAGTCGAGGTAGCGAGTTTTAAGCCGCTTTTTGAAGGAAGGAAGTGAAATTGAGCTTTGAAGATAGAGCGGAAGCCGATTCCATAACTTGGTGCAGAAGCATTGAATGCACACGAGCATTTGTTTGACTGAGCTTCGTCATTTGATTGGAATATTTCGTTGATCTTCTTTGACCATCATTGATACGCATGAGAAGTATAATTGTTTGCTTCAATTACATTGCATGTGTTGTTTCTTGTTTGCAGATATTGATGAATGTTTGAGCAAGCCATGTGCCACCGGTTTGACTTGCATCAACGTTTACGGCTCGTACTACTGCATTGCAGAGAAAGACTCTCCAGCGCCAGGTAAGAAGAGGACTCATCCAATAATATTGCTTTGATTTTAGAGATTATGTGTTTCATCGACAGCGATGCAATACAAGTCGCCATAATAATTTTTGTCTTCTTCAGATGCTTACAATTTAATTAGCTTGGCCTTCACAACAGATTGGATGGGAGGGATTCGCGCTATAATCGAGATCAATGCAAAGTCTAAACGTCATTGAAGACGGTTGAGACTTTAAATCTAATAATGCATTTGATGTTTGCTGCATTGAATCGGTCATCCTCCGTCTTCTTCCCCTCATCTGCTGTTTTTGATGCTGCTGCTGCTGCTGTTGCTGTTGCTGCTGCTGCTCAAGCTGCTGCTGTTGCTGCTGATGTTGCTGCTGCTGCTGCTGATGATGATGATGATGCTGCTGCTGTGCAAGTGGATGCAGTTGTGTAGCATCAACGAGATACGGTTATCGTCGACTGATTTTTGTCGCTTTGGCACCGAACGAAATCATGATGCTTAAAATATTATCACCTATCGATGTCCGCATTTTAAGTTGAAGTCATCAACTCATCATCCATAAGAGATTAAGGTGAAGTTGAATTTCGAATCCGACCAAGAAGTGAAAGAAGCCAGAGATTAACTTTACGGAAGCTTTTTCTGTATTTGTGCGACATAATGTCGATGTTATATTATATTATATTTTTATACTCAAATGTCTTCATACCGGTAACACATTCACTCAAAATGTCTTCATAACACATTCACTCAAATGTCTTCATAACACATTCACTCAAATGTCTTCATAGCCTACTTAACATTCTGTTGATCATGATTTCTATTACAGCCGCGGCTCCTCTGGTCGCCAACGAAGCTCAGCCGGGCAACAAACTAGGATTACCTTCATCATCGTCATCGTCGTCGTCAGGCGGTTCGTCCGTTGGTCTCGTCGCTGCCATGGTTGCCATAGTAACGGGTCTTGTTGCCGTCGCCGTTGGAGTCACTGTACGTCACATCCGAAAACGACGACGACTGGTATCCATGGAAACTGGATCGACAGATGACGTCATCGATGATGATGATGATGAAGAAAGAGACGGAAGAGGATGTAAGACATCTTCTTCAATGTAGGACGACGACGATTTCAATGGTGCTATAATTCAGACGACGTGTTAATATTATACGTCTTCTTCATCTTCTTTTGTTAACGACGTACGTGCATCAATTTCAGAATTGTTATTTTTAATCTGCCAGAGTTTATTTATTCATGTTAGCCATAGTCTCCGCAAGTATTTCAATGTTGCAACCTCCATTTTGATACTGCACGCTAGCTAGCTGTGGACGATATTAGTGTAATTTATAATCGTTGTAAAAGACTATTATCATGCTCCTTTTTGGCGAAACATTGTTCGTATGTTGAGCGGTTTTTTTTATATGAAAATCGATGTTCCGTGTTCCTGAATGATGCCTTAATGTTCGAACAGATTAATTTACCAACGTATAGTTCTTGATTATCTTTCTCCAATGATTCGTTTCAAAATGTGTGAACCTAACTGCCTTATAATTATAGTCATCTTATCATGTCAAACTACGTTAAGTCAACTGCGATAAAACTATTTTGCAATGTAATTTATAAATGGTATTATGACTTGTCATTTAAATGTCGAACGTTTTGTAAAGAGATTTATTTTTATTCTAAGCATGTGATGTGCAATTACAATCCAAGTTGTATGTTCGCGTTTTGAAGCAATTCTTTTTTGGACGATGTTCCATTTATTTATAGACTAAACATTCATGTATTTTTGCGATGTTTGCGTTCTATGTGCTGCAGATTAAGTAGCCTAGGTCTATAAAATTATAAGGCGTACAAGCTTTTGATCTTCAGAAATGTGTTGTACATGTAGTTAATAGATTTCCTGCTCGTTGGTATAATCCTAAATGATTAGCCTAAAACTAACCATTGTTGTCTAGCAACATCGGCGAAATGTTGGTTTTATCTCGATATGTGTAGTCAGCATTGATATCAATACAAATTTTATGAATGTACAAGAATAATAATCAGTCTTATTCAAGTATTCCTTATAATTCCAGAATAGAAGTTCATGGTTTCACCTGTTGTTTGCCTATTGTAATTCTTGCTCATTTATACGTTGGATCAATGAATTTTTAGCACTTAAATAATTATAAGTTTGATGGATAAAAAAATAATTCCTGTTTAACTAGACATCAGGTTGATTAAAATTAGTTTAAGGCCTACTTGAATAAACAGTAAACTGACGAAAATTATTCTTCTTTAAATAGAAGTTGAAGTGATGAGAAATCTCGGTTAAACATAGGTTGGATTCACGAGAATAACTCTTGATTATGTGGAAGTTGGATTGATGAAAATAATTTTTCGTATAATGTAAGCTCGATTGTTACCGTAACGGCTGTCGTGAACATTGGTATTCAAATGTAGCTTATATAAAAACTATTGATAAAACTACTGTTTGACTACATGTCATAATTCGCATATAATAAAGAACGATAAATTGTCTCCTTTTTGTAATAATAATATTTATTTGCTTCAACTCTTCAATGTTTTATGCCTAGACCTGGGAGTCGACCCCAATAAGTCGACCCCAGTCGACTTGGCCATCCCAAGTCGGGTCGGGTCGGTTTTGCTCACCGCAACTGACCCCAAGTCGAATTTTGTAGAGAGAAGTCACTTCAAGTTGTTTTTAACACAAGTCGACTTAAACCGACTTGAGACACAAACATAGTTTAATTTGTCACTTCAAACCAATTATCGTGAGACCAGGACAACATTTAAACAACTTTTGTATTGCGTTTACAAGAATGAATGAGGCCTTAAACATAGACTTAGTCTACTGATATAATTATTTTACCGGTAGACTATCGTGCAGAGTGCAGACTGCCGTCTGCCTATCTATTCATATAATTTGTTATTCAATGCTAAAACGTCACGCTTATAGGCATGCGCTTAATTAAGATGGTGAAACAAAAATGTTACTAAAATATTACCACGTGTGCTTATCAAGACATGAACATGAACAAATAGTGAACTTCTAGGCCTATTGGTCAGTGAATTCGGCGCAAAGAAAGCTAGATCTACAAGGCCTATAATAAATCAATAGTTTGGCGCTACTTTGGTAGACCTACACTGCATCTGCATGGCTGTCTCCAGACGGAAAAACTATTGCATACGACGTCGTGCCAATTTGACAATTAAAACTTTACTGTCAGTGAGTAGGTCTATGATGATGCGCTTGCAATGCTATTTGCTAAGCTGCGAAATGATGTTAGTGGCCGAATAATTATGAAAACAGAATTACAAATTAGGCCTATCATAAGCTTCATAGCACGCCATTCAGTGCATTACAACCAGTCCGAGGTTCCCATTTTTTAAATCTTAGACCTTGCGCGTTTTACAAATTTATTTATTATTAATATTAAAAATAAAAATAATAATAGGCCTAATGAGTGTAATCTGAATAATCACATACAATGGACAAGCTAAATTCATAGGCCTAATAATTTGCCGTCACATTGTCTACTGCTACTAGATGGCCCAAAGCATCACAAAACTATTCAAACTGAAACACAAACAGCCTAAAATGGGCTTAATAAATTTTTTGCAAATTCATGCATCAATTAAGTGTTGAGGCCTCAATGCTCATTGGTAGGCCTATATGAATTAATGCTTGTCAGGAAAAATTGGCTTGATTTTCTGTAGTAGTAGTCGTACGTAGACCTAGGCTATAATGGCTATTTTCGCATCAGAAGTCGACTTCAAGTCGGAAGTCGGTTGTTTTTATGCCAAGTCGGGTCAAGTCGTTTTGACTCCAGGAAGTCGACTTCAAGTCGACCTCAAGTCACTTTAGGGTCAAGTGGGGTCAGATTAGCTGACCAAAGTCACTCCCAGGTCTATTTATGCCCCAACAATACTTTCTGGTCTTGCTTCAGCCTATGCCTTCGCAACCTCTGCTCCTTGATTGCGTTAGTTGGTCGCTCTCTGATCAGCTCTATAATTGAGCATGGTGTGCTCATCGAACCTTTTGCTCGCACAGCCACCAACAGAATCGTGGCTTCTCTTCTGTGGTTGACCCGTTGCTTTGGAATGTGCTCCACTCAACCTATCGCTGCACTTCCACGGTCCATTCTCACTCTTTCTACATCATGTATGCGAAATTGCACATCTCATGAACACGGATCTTTTCAGCTGTGCTGGGTTTTACATCGAAAGCGCACGCACCACCAGTGGCGCAACTAGAGGGGTGCTGGGGGGTTCTTGAGCACCCCCCAAGGCTAAAAAGGTGACCCACGCAATTTGTCCAAATCCGATGAGTTTTTGTAGGGGTAGGGGTGGGGGGGGTAGGGTCCTTTCCCTCTTTCCGTCTTTCAGATTACACAATCAAGCAAGTTTCTTCATTCTTCTGTATTATAATCTTAGTCAAATTCATGGTTCATAAAGCACTAGATTTCAGTGTTTAGCTCGTCTACCTGAGTTTGTCTGGGGTGTCGAGAATTTGCCTATAGTGACGCATTTAAAGCGTTAGTGATATGCCTATGCCATTACATTGCAGTGTCTCGCCAATTCATTGATAATATATGTTACAACATGATATTGATAAACAATACCGTGTGTGCTATTTTATTAAGGCCTAGTTAAGAATTTTTTCCTTCAAATTAGTATAATTTATAGTTATTCAGCTTTGTTTGATCTAGACAGCTCCAGCGGAGAAGGCGCCCAGAAATAAAAATTTTCCCCCAGAAAATTTGACAAAATGATAGTCTTTAGTTGCTGTTTATTATATTGTATTACATGAACTGTCAATAATACCATGATCTCATTTTCTACAACCTACTATAATTATATATATATATTCCTTCTCTCTTGAACGCACTGGGAGCGCTTCTGAAAGGCTCTTGCTGCAAGAAGCGCTTTACAAATGGTCAGATAAGATAAGACAAGATATAATTAAATTCTATTATTTATTTCTATAGCAAAATTATGATACTATCGTATGAAATTATGTGCATAACTTAGGCCCACTGTCATGAGCGGATACTTAATTGGGTCGATAGGGGAGGCGTAAGTAATTGCGAGGCAACACTCTGAGGTTGTAAACCGATGTTGAAATCTGAAATCACTTTTTTATCAGCGCTAAAGTAATTGAATTATTTTGCTGCGTTTGACATCTTAAGATGGCACCATAATAAACAGGGCCGGATTAAGGCATGTTCAACATGTTCGGCCGAACAGGGGCCTCCACACTTTATTGGGCCCCACACATGCGGGGGAAAATATTTTTCAGAAAATATTTGTATATTTTGAGGAAATTTGGACCAAACGACCAAAAAAGCTATTTTTGGCAGAAAAATCAGTAGATCTATAATCTACGGAAATTTGGACCAAACGACTGAAAAAGTCATCAGAATTTTCGGCCGAAGTTCCGCCAACAAATTTTCCGAACAGGGCCCCGCATTTCTTAATCCGGCCCTAATAATAAACGTGGAACTCACAAAAATATATATTGTTTCATATGTGAGTATATCCATTAAAGTTTAGACCTCTTTTATTAGCACTGAATTATAGTATGGCAATTTTCCTTTAGATGACAGCTTAAAATGCTGCCATTGCAGTGTGGAAATTAGAAATTGTTTATATGGATGGGCACATCCCCTCCTAAGGCCCCGGCTCTTTTCCGTCGGATGCTAGCTTTTCCCCAGAAACCTTGATTCACAGAGAAGGGACTAGATAAAACACTGGTTATTGGGAGAGGGGGCTAGATGAAAATTAATACTGTTTATTTTTTCTGCCACTCGCGAGCTATATAGGCCTAATACCTTTTGTCTTATCTAAACAAATGGAAAAGGACATTTTTGAAGTCTTAAACCATGGTTTTCAGAAGTTTTCATGCCTTTACCGCTCATAAAAACAGCTGGCAAACAAGAGTCTGAAACGTTATCTAGCTGACGTCATAAGTAAAAAAATGCGTTGGTTTCTGGGGCTCCGCCCCAGACTCCCTGGGGGCAACTTACGACGCTCCCCCAAAGCCCCTTACTCGGCATTAGCTTCGTGACTTCGGTACTCGCTGCTTCGCACCATAGGCCCTTACAATAATTCTGAGCACCCCCAGAAAAATTTTCTGGTTGCGCCCCTGCGCACCACTGATATGTACTATATAGCTACTGGATTCCTCTCACCCTGCCTGTTCAATGTCTACATCAATGACATGCCTGACACCCAGTCCCGCAGATTTGTCTATGCGGATGACGTCGCCCTGGGTGCCCAGGGGAGGACCTTTGAGGAGTTAGAGGAGATCCTCAATGCCGACGTAGAGTTGCTGGCAGGATATTTCGCGGAATGGAGACTCAAGCCAAGCGTCACAAAAACAGTGTCCAGCTCATTTCATCTCCACAATGCTCAAGCGGCGCGGGAGCTGGATATTGTGATGAATGGTCAGCGCCTCCGACATGACCCAAATCCGACTTATCTGGGCGTGACCTTGGATAGGTCGCTAACATTCCACGAGCACCTAAGAAGGACCGCTGCGAAGGTGGGCGCAAGGAACAATCTCATCAGCAAACTTGCTGGCTCAACATGGGGTGCTAGAGCTACGACCCTGCGAACCTCAGCACTGGCCCTGTGCTACTCCACTGCGGAATACTGCGCTCCTGTCTGGGCCCGTTCGGCCCACACCGGATATGTTGACGTCAAGCTAAACGAGACTATGCGTCTGGTGTCGGGTACGCTCCGAGCGGCTCCACTCCCTTGGTTGCCGGTGCTCAGCAACATCCCTCCGCCCCACCTCCGTCGAGCTGAAGTTTGCGCCAAGATGCTGACTAAGATCCGAAATGACGAAAGACTGCCTCTGCACGCGGACATTGCGCTCCACCCAGGAGTGCGTCTCCCGTCCAGACATCCTATCTGGAGAAATCCTCCGGAGGAGAGTTTGACAGCTATCTCAGCCTGGTGCGAAGAATGGCCCACTATGGAAGTGGTGAATCGTTCGCTCGTGGCCGTGCCATCTGTCTGGCCTCCGGGTGGTGATCTTCCTCGTCATCTGTGGAAAACTTTAAATCACTTCCGCACGGATCAAGGCCGCTGCGCAGTGAATCTGGTGAGATGGGGACAGGCTGATGATCCACTGTGCTGCTGTGGAGAAATACAGACAATGTCGCACATTGTGAATGAGTGCCGCCTTCTTCGTTTTCCGGGAAGACTCCAGGCTCTACATCTTGCCGAGGGTCATGCCACGGTGGCATGGCTTGATGCGAACTGCATTCGCTAAAGAAGAAGACTGGATTCCTGGTAGCCTATGAAAGTTCGGATTATCGCTCACTCAGGGAAAGCCAATGATTCATTAGAGCAAATCCCAGAATTCTCTGGGGCAAATCACAGAATTCTCTGGGGAAAATCCCAGAATTCCTAGAGGCAAACCATAGCAAAGGATAGGCGTCACAAGTTCACAACCCTTCGCTTTAAAACACAAATTTATCAGCAATGATACAAAATTGTTAAAACCAGCCTGAGGTTTTGAGTTGAATGACAAACAAAACAGTCAACTTAACTGTATTTAGCGGCCACTGACCAGATTTCTTGAAAATTGCCTTCAAAGTTGATGAATTTAACATGGGTTTACATAGGAACAAGCACACGCTGCCCATAGCGGAAGTCGCGACTGATTCGCCGTCGGCCATGGACCACTATACGAAGCCTATCAATCCAGTAAACCTAATAGGCCTACATAATTTCTTTCTATTCATGTGCGTTCGATTCGCTTGGTAGTGCGTGCCCTTGATAATTATTATCATTGGTACATGAATAGAAAGACGCCACCAATCGAATGAAATGGAAAAACGCAGATAGACCAAACCTACTGAATGCAAATGAAACGCGAATTAGACTCATCTACAGATTAGAAATTAAAGACGCAGACAGACACCACCTACCGAATGGAATTGAAAACATTTCGTTGCCACCTACCGAACATAACTGGATATCGCAAACATGCATTGCACGATGTATTTTGACTGCCTATATAATTTGGCGCTACCGTGCTCTTTTTTCGAATCACCAGTGATGCCGCAGCTGGTTTCTTCCACTAGACCTAGACCAACCCACTGCGCATGCGCATGTCACACGACATAATCACAGAGTAGTATATTACTGTAATTTTTTTTAAATATGAAATAATAAAGAAAGCAATATACAATCAATTGCGACTTTGTTCGTTTCAATTTTCTCAAGTTTAATACCCTTTTTAAATAAAAGAATGTTTTTATTCTCTGGACATACGACACTATGATACCACGAAGTGGGCAGTGTATTGATGTCGTATCTCCTTATCGTCCAATCAGCGACGAGCTTTCTCTGGACATACGACCATGCACTTTTAACCGTGATGCGGTACTGGAGATACGGCAAAAATAAAATAGGAGCTACGACAAAGTGTATGCTGAAAATGGACATACGACAAGTAGTTTTCGTTGAATATCTTTAAAACGACTTGTCGTATCTCCTAACGGTAACAGTGAAGAAAGATAAACAATTTTTTGCTACAAAACAAGTCTAAACTCGATTTTGAAAAAAATGGACATACGACAAGATAATCCTCAGGCGACGGAGTGTCTATGGACCGGTGACTTTTAACGATATCTGGTGTTGGGTAGTTAACTAATTATAGATCTACAGTAGTGGCCATATTATTATGGTAAAGGCTAAAAAAACGTTTTTGGCACATAACGGGTAGTTACTGTAAGTAATAAGGCCCTTGAACATTGTTTATGTCTCAGCCTAGTTGAGATATGTCTTGCAATGCCTTGCCATGCAATGCCATGCCATACCTTGCCATGCAATGCCATGCATACCATTCCATACCATACCATGCCATGCCATGCATTGCCAAGTAATGCCATGCCAGGCCATGTAAAGCCATGCCTACCATGCCAGGCCATGCCTTGCCATGCCTTGCCATGCCTTGCCATGCCTTGCCATGCCTTGCCATGCCTTGCCATGCCTTGCCATGCCTTGCCATGCCATTCTCTGCCATGCCATGCCTTGCCATACCATGCTTTGCCATGCAATGCCATGCCTTGCCCTGCCATGCCATGCCAGGCCAGGCCAGGCCATGCCCTGCCATGCCAGGTCAGGCCGTGCCATGCCTTTCCTTG
This sequence comes from Lumbricus rubellus, assembly GCA_945859605.1. Taxonomy (NCBI): domain Eukaryota; kingdom Metazoa; phylum Annelida; class Clitellata; order Crassiclitellata; family Lumbricidae; genus Lumbricus; species Lumbricus rubellus. Next base: position 209,768 of record OX243819.1, on the reverse strand, counting down.
CCTTGCCATGCCTTGCCATGCCTTGCCATGCCATTCTCTGCCATGCCATGCCTTGCCATACCATGCTTTGCCATGCAATGCCATGCCTTGCCCTGCCATGCCATGCCAGGCCAGGCCAGGCCATGCCCTGCCATGCCAGGTCAGGCCATGCCTTGCCATGCCTTTCCATGCCTTGCCATGCCTTGACATGCCTTGACATGCCTTGCCTTGCCATGCCTTGCCATGCAATGCCATGCCAAGCCATGCGTGCCTTTCCATACCATGCCATGCCATGCATTGCCAAGCCATGCATGCCGTGCCCTGCCATGCTGTGCCTTGCCATGCCATTTCCTGCCATGCCATGCCTTGCCATACCATGCCTTGCCATGCCATGCTATGCCTTGCCTTGCCCTGCCATGCCATGCAAGGCCAGACCAGGCCAGGCCAAGCCAGGCCATGCCATGCCATGCCCTACCATGCCAGGTCAGGCCGTGCCATGCCTTTCCTTGCCTTGATATGCCTTGACATGCCATGACTTTCCATGCCTTGCCTTGCCTTGCCATGCCATGCCAGGTCAAGCCGTGCCATGCCAGGCCAGGTCATGCCATGCCAGGCCAGGCCAGGCCATGCCATGCCAGGTCAAGCCGTGCCATGCCAGGCCAGGTCATGCCATGCCAGGTCATGCCGTGCCATGCCAGGCAATTCCAGGCCATGCCATTTGATGCCATGCCTTGCCATGCCTTGCCATGCCATGCCATGCCATGCCATGCCATGCCGTGCCATGTAATTTGGTATGTTATATGATGTTCTCAGTCCTTTGGTTGCATAAAATAAGTGCGAAATGTGAAAATAACTGTTTTTTTAGCCTTTACCATAATAATATGGCCACTACTGTAGGCTATAAAGTTTATGACATGCAGTTCTAAACAAGTTTAAGCCTATACGTTTTTAAATTATATCGCACGGCGTACGACTTTTAGGCTATACATACACGCCCCTTTATTATTTTAATTTGTTTTTCCTTCAATTCTCTCATGAATCCTATGGATGGTTTAGGGGCTAACCCTAAACCATTGAGTGATTGCTCTGCCTAGCAGCCTTGAAAATCAGTCTTTTGCCCTGTGCCCGTCTTAGTAAATGTTGTCTTATTTCCAACCGTGGAGAACGCAATAGAATCTGATAATTGAGTCAACATCTAAGCTTAAATCTTTTCGTTCACGAAGTGTCATTCAAACCTCACAAAAGTATTTCTAAGATTCGGTTTAGAACTTTCAACCGGCAAAGCACTCTGCAAAGACTTCTGTGCTTATGTGAATGGGATTATAATGCCTCACCTGCAGGTGTTAAAGATGCACTCGGTGCCATTATTTAATCTTGCTGTATTGACATTGTCAGGTCGTAACTCCTTAGATTAGCGCATGAGTGGGAATGGAAGCCAATGTCAATAATTGTGTCAATGCAGAACGGCGCACACAAAGATTGTTTGCCAAACGCAGTCTCTTGCAGCTCTTCCAACAACCGTCCGTTGCCTGGATTCTACCAGCATTTCAAACGCCCTGGTTACACACCCTTTCAGGATTTAACCATGTTCTCTCTCTACAAAATAATGTAAATAATGGATACATCGCAGAGCTTCTTACGTAGACAAACATCTGGTCTGTTTGGACGAACTAACTTTGGTCAACATTACAATTGTTGTTCCATATCTCTCTGTCATCTTTATGGTTCACAGCATTTCAATCCTTTCATGCATAGCTTCAGTAAGCCTTAGCAGACATTTCATTTCAGTCTAAACCCGAAGCCGAAGTCTTCATGCGCACAGTCGTAGGCTGTCAATTTCAAACCGCCTCCCTAGTAGGTCTACGTCAGCAAAATTAATCCATTCAAATCTCAAGGAATGTCATCCAATAAACTTGACTTCATGCTGCAAAGAGTCGAACTGTGTACGACGTCAGATTTCTCTGTTTTTCGTTTCTTTCTAACAGTGTAGATAAAATTTGACGTTGATAAAAATTATCTCTGTATTTAAAATAGGCTGCATCACTTTTCCCGACATCTTAACTGCGGCAGTGCAACTCTCGTGTGTGTGTGTGTGTGTGTGTGTGTGTCTGTCGCTTACGCATCTTACTTGTACACTACAGCACCAAACCCATGTACTTTCAAAAATTAACCTATCTGCGGTCACTCTCCATTCTTCCGTCCGATCACACACGCATTGAGTCTTGTGTGAGTAGGCTAAATAAGATATGATAAATGAAATTCCGGTTTTGGTTTCATCTAAAAGAAAGTTTCTCTTTTCTCCGCTGGCGTGGTTTCGATGCTTGTAGGGCTACCTGATTTACGAATCTGAATTAGAAAAATAATGCCTTCATATTATCATAATTATTACACAATTATTTGTAGTTTAGCAAAGTATGTCATTTGCAGCATGCAGGGGCGGATCCAGGGGGGCCAATCCGGCGGCCATGACCCCCATTTAGAAATGCCATGTATCGTGTCCAGTGGTCCACCCCATTTGGTTTTAGTGGCTGCTGAAATGGTATGATTTACTCGAATATTTTGCCGGACGACTAAAAAAAAGGTCGTCAACTTTTTGGGCGGATGAAATGGTATGATTTTCCCGAAAATTTGGCCGGTTGTATCCTGCTGTAATTATGTAGTTATATTGCGTAGTGTGCTTTGTCGGTCTAGTGTGTCTTGCGTTGATTGCTCATCAAGATCGGGTTCTTCGATGTGCAGCTGTAACAAGAATAATTTCACTCGAATCACTAAGTTACGTTTCGCTTCTGTTTTAACGCACATAGACGACACTGCTGCATTGGCTTCCTGCTTCAAAGTGCATCAAGTTCAAACTCGCAGTTCATAGACCTTCTTGGGTGTGCTATGCTTGAGCTCTGCGAACCCTTCGCTCAGCTTCTAACGAGGAGTGTATGGCCCCCTCGCACTCAACTGCCTTTTCATTTGTATGCCTTCTGCCTGGAGTGGTTTTCCGTTGGAAATGCACGTTCCACCTGACATGAGTCTTCCACGTTCTATGGACCACTTAGGATTTATTCGAATGACCTTGGTTGGACTGAAGTGGATTTCTGTAAAGGCTCATATAAATTCTTGAAATTAATGAACGAATGTCTGAATGAATTAATAGTAGGGCCTATACCATATGAATACACTATAAAATACAGGATGTAATGCACTACTGTAACATTGCTACACTATAATATTATATTTGGAACACCACAAGCCGTATTACACATTGCACTTCAGATATAGGGGCCTACATTCATTAAATTTCCCGGGCAGCGGCGGACACCATAGGGTGGGGCCGAGTTTGGGCCGCAATGGAAGAGGGCGGGTGAGAAGGGCGGAGTGGGACTGGGGTGAGGCGTCGGGCGGGGGGGGGCAGAAAAACCGAAATTTTCCGGACAACGTCGGGTACTTCCGCTATTAGGAATTAAAAGTGATGCCTGTGAAGAGCAATCGCCTAAGTTATGGTTTGTCGTCGGAGAGATTAAATCAGCCTAAGCCCTAACCCTAACACGAAAGAGGGTGGTCCTTTTAACAACAGTTTCAAGGAGAGGATTTGATTAAAACTAAGCACGAAAGTGGGTGGTCCTTTCAAGGAGGGGATTTGATTAAAACTAAACACGAAAGAGGGTGGTCCTTTCAAGGAGGGGATTTGATTAAAACTAAACACGAAAGAGGGTGGTCCTTTCAAGCCGAACGTCGCTGTGGGTTTGAAAGGAAGTTAGAACGGAGATATAAGAGAAAGGTCGGCTTCAGTCACCAGCTATAAGCTATATGGTCTGCATTTGTGTTAAGCAGACATTTGAAAAGACGACCACTTATCAGTTTTTGACATGTTTTTTTATTCGTGTGGGGTTTTGAGTTCGGTCAAGTGAGTTGAGTTCAGTGGAGCGAAGCAGTAGCCTGACCTTGACCGTTGCAGAGTAAAAGGTCAGCGATGCGTAGAATATATTTTAAATTTCTCTCTGGTTTAACTTCAGACAATTACAATGGTCTATAATAGGCCTAGGTAGGCTAGTATACAATACATGCAGCAGCAGCAGCAGCAGCGGCAGCAGCAGCAGCAGCATCAGCAGCAGCAGCAGCAGCAGCAGCAGCAGATGTTTTTTCTACGAGAGTCGTTGTAGCGCGGATCTTTGTCGACGCAAATCTTGGCAAATTGCTGCAAATGACTGCAGCCTAGTTATTGCCCATGGGCGGAGACTTAAGGGGGGCAGATGGACGGTCCCTTAATGTTTGGGGTTGGGGAACCGTCCATGCTCATGTCCCCAATATACATGTAACTTATAAAAAAATGTTCATAAGTAGCATCGGCAATTTCTAGTGTGAAGACATTTAGAATAGCCTAAATAATTTTTTTTAAAGTGACATCATAGGCTCTTTTGACCGTTAAAAATGGAAAAAGGACTAAAAAGGTCATCATCATATTTTTTGACAGAGAAAAAATTGTATGTTTTCAGGAGATTTCTATGAAAATGGAAAAGGTCGTCGGCGACTCAACCGTCCGCCCAAAATCTGGCGCCGCGGCGATCGTCCTTCGGCCGCTCGTTCGTCCCCCCGAGACCTCTGGACCAAGTCTCCGCCTATGCTAGTGACTAATGGATGTCTAATGCATAAAGCATAATCCGTTGACCGTTGGATGGTTTTATGCACGCTTATAGTTGCTGCGAAATTCGTATTCGACCGAAAGGCGATGATGACCATCTATTCGGTACAGTCCTAGTTCCCATAACACTTATACCTTGCATGTTAAAACATTTCTTTTCTGATCAATGAGCAGTGTTACACCAAACGTTATATTCATCCATTGCTATAAATGTATCATTATTGAATGTTGCATCCATTTCTTGGCCGTGCAGTCATAATAACATTTTTAATAACATCGGTATCAATCGCAGCTTTCATTTATCATAAAGTTCCGTACTGCTAGAATCACACACACAAATATTCAAATAATTATCTGGTAAGCAGCATCTTATGCATTGAAAAGGAAACCACATCATAACTTTATGTCTTCATGAATTTAAGTTTTTTCTCTACAGTAGTCTTCATTTCAGTCACGGACACATTCACAACCCTCATACATCCATTGCGAGAATAACTACCATGCCAATGATGACCAAGAACTCTAGATAAACGTTGGTAGCACAAGTTGATGTGAGGCTCGTTGCAAACTCCTTCAATAACATACGTTCCTGGCTGAGAAAAAACGATGTTTGAAATTCCTGCCCCATGAGGCGCGATAACCATCACTGCGGAATGAAATAAAATCAACGTTTTGTTCAGAGAAAGAACTGGATTATCTGGAAACAATGCAAAGCTCAAGTTGTACGCTGCAGCTAATTGCTTTACCATGATTTCTATGGATTGGTGATCTGCGAATTTTCTGTTTCCTGATCTACGGATTAAAATGACTTTATCTCGTGGCTCAGTCTTAAGATTCTCGTTGATATAATTTCTAAAAAGTAACGAAATAACTTGCATTTCTTGCATATTGGCACAACCACACAACGTAGGTCTTGGCAAATAAAGCAGTTTGGCTCTGCATGTCCCACTTATAATTCTGTTCCTGCTGAGACCCAAAATTGCCAATAACTCTACTGTTCTGCCATGCGTTCTTGGTGCAAGTATTTTGATTTGTGGATTGCGTTTGAGGAAGTCGATAAAAGGTGAAAGTCTTGGAATGACTTCAATCATAGCATGGAACGTTCCTTCGCCCCAATACTGAGACAAGGCTATCACTTCATCGTGTAATGGTATTCTATCTATATTCTGTGGAGGTCCGACGTTCGTTCTGTAGATACAAGTGCGTGGCACGAGATGCATATCTCCAGTCCACACTTCGCTGTAAGGAGTCACAATGCAGTCCTGAATAAAATGCAAGTAAAAGACAACATCGGGTGGTTCCTCATAGAATTCTCGAGGGTATCTTCCTTCTTTGCTTCGGAAATAGGATTCTCTGTAAAATGGTTTGAACGCTAGAGCAGGAAGACGTAGCGGTTCTTGTTTCTTTTCAGTCTTCTCGATGTCACTGATACACGTTCTGTTGTGAAGAACATCGCACATGAATAAACGTGGATTCATTATCCATTGACATAATTCCTTATCCGCAGTCCACTCAAAGTAGTTGTTTATCAAAATATTTGAAGTATCTTCCAACGAATTCCAGCCTCTGACTTTGTCGCGGATCCATGGTAAGAACACTGTCTCAATCTGCGCAAAGTTTTCTAATTGTTGAAGAAAATCGTCATCAGCGCCGCCTACTAATTTTATATCTTCAGAAGCTGAGATATTCTTCCATTCATTAGTAAGTCTCCTTCTGAAGTGAGCTGACCTTAGATGGTCTAATGCTTCGTTGAATAGACGTATTCGGTCAAGAAACGGACATGACACACGGACGGCGATTCCTTTGAAAGGAAATTTCACTCGACGTATCATGCTTTCATCAAAGTCGCATTTATCAGCTCTCGTCTTAAGGAATTTGAAACCATGCATCAATTTCATTTCTCCAAGAAGCTTAGGCATTTCATAGAAAAAAATCAGAAGAGAGATTACCGATATAATCCAAAGTATCGTCAAGATAATATTGTGTTGCTTTTGTTTTGGGATGAACTTGGTTGGTATTTTCAGCGAAATGTTTTTACAGAAGTTATACAATGTCGTGTAGTTTAGCGCCATGACCGATTAATCACAGATCTAAAAGAAAACAGTAAGTCACTCAATTTCGTTCTTGCTACAAGTAACACATCCTCGATCAAACAAATGTAAAAGAAGTTATAGCCTACAGACGTTGAAATGATCGCACTAGATGATCGCCCCTATCCTCAAGTCACTTCACTGGTTGAAAATCTCAGAGCGAATCCACTTCAAAGTTCTCTCCTTAACCTACAACTCTTTTACAATCCTCTCAGCCCAGATATCTTCGCGAACTGTTCACCATCCAGCCAACCCGTTCTACTTCTACCCGACCATCCGCCTGCCTTCTACTCTTTCTCGACCGCCGGTCACAAGTCATCTTAAGTTTTCCAACCGAGCCATTTCAAACACAGCACCACGCCTTTGGAATGACCTGCCTGTTGAATTCAGATCTTTATCAGTTCCTCCACCATCATTACTAATCACCCACCATCATCACCTTCCTCACGCTCCTCTATATCAATCGCTCCTCAGGCTTTTCATTCGCAACTTGAGACACTTAATTCTTTTCAAGAACTCTTACCCTGTCTCATCTGATCCAGGACCTGTACCCTCCAATTCTCGGTCCAGACGACACCCGCCTTAGTAGCTGTTCCGCCCCTCTGATCCTATGGTAACTCGACCCGGACCACCTCGGACTACTCTTACGGACAACCCTTTTGACTCAACGCAGCGCTCGTGAATAAGCTGGTGTCCCGCGCTTGGCTTTCAAGTAGCGCTTTAGAAATTTCGAGTTTACGATTACGATTAGAACATTTGACACACCGACTGCAGGTAAGATCCGTCTTTTAACAAGTCGTTGAATGGTTCCGTATAATAAATCGCAGTGCCTGTCGTCTCACAGATCAACTTCTCACTGAAATAGTAAATAAGCGTTTCATCGCCGAATACCTCCCTTATGTGTGCACGATTTAGTCTACATAGGCCTACGCACTACGAATTGTCCGGGTTCGAATAGTCCGGTCCCAAATTGTCCATTCCGCATTGTCGGCTCCGAATTGTCCACTCCGTATTGTCGGCACCGAATTGTTCGATCCGAATTGTCCGTTCCGAGTTGTCCACTCCGAATTGTCAACTCTGAATTGTCAGGTCCGAACTGTCAGGTCCGAATTGTCCGTTTCCGAATATTTCGTTCCAAATTGTCCGATTTGAATTGTCCGTTCCCAAATTTTCCGTCTTCGAATATTATTGTCCGTCTCACAATTGGTCGGGTCCGAATTGTTGGGACATCGGCAATTCAACATTTTTTCGAGGCTTTATTGCGTTGTCGATTACACCATGAAAATGTCGTGTCCGCATGCATGGTGTGGCTGCAGCTGCAGACAAGCATCGTACGTCTAAAGTAAGAAGTGTCTTAATTTAAGCCTACCTGCAATTATAATAATATAGATCATCGACAATTATTTCTTTCTCTGCCGTCCAGCGTGAAGATGAGTCTGCTATTATCACCAAGAAAAAATTGTGAATGTCTTTGATAGGCTACTTTTTCCTCAACACAATCCTGCGGCATTCGGATAACTGAAGCAACAACGTCGGAAATCACGTTTCTTTGACTGCGGTTTTAAATTCTGATAGACAACAATGTGTAAAAGTCAAATAAGCAAAATGATCGCATCGCCTATAATTAGGCTATATAAACTAGGAAAATATATTCAAGAGTATGACTGGTAAGATAATTATGTACATGCACTGTGTCCGGGTAAAAAGTAGACCACACAAAAAAGTGTCATAACGCGGTCAAAACTTTTAGGATTTGTCTGAAATTTTTAACACAGCAACAGTGACCATATTTACAAGAGATCCTAAAACCGATTAGCAATATTCGTGAGTTTGTCAAATTTATGAGCGTTTGCATTGGAGCACCGAGAAATTGAACTTTCCAACATGGAAAACCTGAAAAGAAGTGAAATTCAGCTAAATATGGTGTTGAAATTGTCCACCTTGTTCACGGACACACGACCGTGGACTTAGACGCTACTGTTTGATGGTCCTGTCGATGATCACCTGGTTAAACAACTGCCAATCTTTAAACAGACGCGCCCTACGCCCTACGGTTATCGATGTCATGAATACGCATGAACGAAAAACGCGCTCCTCCAGTACATGTAGGCTACTCCGGATCAAAGTCCGAATTGTCCACTCCGTATTGTCGGCACCGAGTTGTTCGATCCGAATTGTCCGTTCCGAGTTGTCCACTCCGAATTGTCAACTCTGAATTGTCAGGTCCGAACTGTCAGGTCCGAATTGTCCGTCTCCGAATATTTCGTTCCGAATTGTCCGATTTGAATTGTCCGTTCCCGAATTTTCCGTCTTCGAATATTATTGTCCGTCTCACAATTGGTCGGGTCCGAATTGATGGGACATCGGCAATTCAACATTTTTTCGAGGCTTTATTGCGTTGTCGATTACACCATGAAAATGTCGTGTCCGCATGCATGGTGTGGCTGCAGCTGCAGACAAGCATCGTACGTCTAAAGTAAGAAGTGTCTTAATTTAAGCCTACCTGCAATTATAATAATATAGATCATCGACAATTATTTCTTTCTCTGCCGTCCAGCGTGAAGATGAGTCTGCCATTATCACCAAGAAAAAATTGTGAATGTCTTTGATAGGCTACTTTTTCCTCAACACAATCCTGCGGCATTCGGATAACTGAAGCAACAACGTCGGAAATCACGTTTCTTTGACTGCGGTTTTAAATTCTGATAGACAACAATGTGTAAAAGTCAAATAAGCAAAATGATCGCATCGCCTATAATTAGGCTATATAAACTAGGAAAATATATTCAAGAGTATGACTGGTAAGATAATTATGTACATGCACTGTGTCCGGGTAAAAAGTAGACCACACAAAAAAGTGTCATAACGCGGTCAAAACTTTTAGGATTTGTCTGAAATTTTTAACACAGCAACAGTGACCATATTTACAAGAGATCCTAAAACCGATTAGCAATATTCGTGAGTTTGTCAAATTTATGAGCGTTTGCATTGGAGCACCGAGAAATTGAACTTTCCAACATGGAAAACCTGAAAAGAAGTGAAATTCAGCTAAATATGGTGTTGAAATTGTCCACCTTGTTCACGGACACACGACCGTGGACTTAGACGCTACTGTTTGATGGTCCTGTCGATGATCACCTGGTTAAACAACTGCCAATCTTTAAACAGACGCGCCCTACGCCCTACGGTTATCGATGTCATGAATACGCATGAACGAAAAACGCGCTCCTCCAGTACATGTAGGCTACTCCGGATCAAAGTCCGAATTGTCCACTCCGTATTGTCGGCACCGAGTTGTTCGATCCGAATTGTCCGTTCCGAGTTGTCCACTCCGAATTGTCAACTCTGAATTGTCAGGTCCGAACTGTCAGGTCCGAATTGTCCGTCTCCGAATATTTCGTTCCGAATTGTCCGATTTGAATTGTCCGTTCCCGAATTTTCCGTCTTCGAATATTATTGTCCGTCTCACAATTGGTCGGGTCCGAATTGATGGGACATCGGCAATTCAACATTTTTTCGAGGCTTTATTGCGTTGTCGATTACACCATGAAAATGTCGTGTCCGCATGCATGGTGTGGCTGCAGCTGCAGACAAGCATCGTACGTCTAAAGTAAGAAGTGTCTTAATTTAAGCCTACCTGCAATTATAATAATATAGATCATCGACAATTATTTCTTTCTCTGCCGTCCAGCGTGAAGATGAGTCTGCTATTATCACCAAGAAAAAATTGTGAATGTCTTTGATAGGCTACTTTTTCCTCAACACAATCCTGCGGCATTCGGATAACTGAAGCAACAACGTCGGAAATCACGTTTCTTTGACTGCGGTTTTAAATTCTGATAGACAACAATGTGTAAAAGTCAAATAAGCAAAATGATCGCATCGCCTATAATTAGGCTATATAAACTAGGAAAATATATTCAAGAGTATGACTGGTAAGATAATTATGTACATGCACTGTGTCCGGGTAAAAAGTAGACCACACAAAAAAGTGTCATAACGAGGTCAAAACTTTTAGGATTTGTCTGAAATTTTTAACACAGCAACAGTGACCATATTTACAAGAGATCCTAAAACCGATTAGCAATATTCGTGAGTTTGTCAAATTTATGAGCGTTTGCATTGGAGCACCGAGAAATTGAACTTTCCAACATGGAAAACCTGAAAAGAAGTGAAATTCAGCTAAATATGGTGTTGAAATTGTCCACCTTGTTCACGGACACACGACCGTGGACTTAGACGCTACTGTTTGATGGTCCTGTCGATGATCACCTGGTTAAACAACTGCCAATCTTTAAACAGACGCGCCCTACGCCCTACGGTTATCGATGTCATGAATACGCATGAACGAAAAACGCGCTCCTCCAGTAGCCTACATGTAGGCTACTCCGGATCAAAGTCCGAATTGTCCACTCCGTATTGTCGGCACCGAGTTGTTCGATCCGAATTGTCCGTTCCGAGTTGTCCACTCCGAATTGTCAACTCTGAATTGTCAGGTCCGAACTGTCAGGTCCGAATTGTCCGTCTCCGAATATTTCGTTCCGAATTGTCCGATTTGAATTGTCCGTTCCCGAATTTTCCGTCTTCGAATATTATTGTCCGTCTCACAATTGGTCGGGTCCGAATTGTTGGGACATCGGCAATTCAACATTTTTTCGAGGCTTTATTGCGTTGTCGATTACACCATGAAAATGTCGTGTCCGCATGCATGGTGTGGCTGCAGCTGCAGACAAGCATCGTACGTCTAAAGTAAGAAGTGTCTTAATTTAAGCCTACCTGCAATTATAATAATATAGATCATCGACAATTATTTCTTTCTCTGCCGTCCAGCGTGAAGATGAGTCTGCTATTATCACCAAGAAAAAATTGTGAATGTCTTTGATAGGCTACTTTTTCCTCAACACAATCCTGCGGCATTCGGATAACTGAAGCAACAACGTCGGAAATCACGTTTCTTTGACTGCGGTTTTAAATTCTGATAGACAACAATGTGTAAAAGTCAAATAAGCAAAATGATCGCATCGCCTATAATTAGGCTATATAAACTAGGAAAATATATTCAAGAGTATGACTGGTAAGATAATTATGTACATGCACTGTGTCCGGGTAAAAAGTAGACCACACAAAAAAGTGTCATAACGCGGTCAAAACTTTTAGGATTTGTCTGAAATTTTTAACACAGCAACAGTGACCATATTTACAAGAGATCCTAAAACCGATTAGCAATATTCGTGAGTTTGTCAAATTTATGAGCGTTTGCATTGGAGCACCGAGAAATTGAACTTTCCAACATGGAAAACCTGAAAAGAAGTGAAATTCAGCTAAATATGGTGTTGAAATTGTCCACCTTGTTCACGGACACACGACCGTGGACTTAGACGCTACTGTTTGATGGTCCTGTCGATGATCACCTGGTTAAACAACTGCCAATCTTTAAACAGACGCGCCCTACGCCCTACGGTTATCGATGTCATGAATACGCATGAACGAAAAACGCGCTCCTCCAGTACATGTAGGCTACTCCGGATCAAAGTCCGAATTGTCCACTCCGTATTGTCGGCACCGAGTTGTTCGATCCGAATTGTCCGTTCCGAGTTGTCCACTCCGAATTGTCAACTCTGAATTGTCAGGTCCGAACTGTCAGGTCCGAATTGTCCGTCTCCGAATATTTCGTTCCGAATTGTCCGATTTGAATTGTCCGTTCCCGAATTTTCCGTCTTCGAATATTATTGTCCGTCTCACAATTGGTCGGGTCCGAATTGATGGGACATCGGCAATTCAACATTTTTTCGAGGCTTTATTGCGTTGTCGATTACACCATGAAAATGTCGTGTCCGCATGCATGGTGTGGCTGCAGCTGCAGACAAGCATCGTACGTCTAAAGTAAGAAGTGTCTTAATTTAAGCCTACCTGCAATTATAATAATATAGATCATCGACAATTATTTCTTTCTCTGCCGTCCAGCGTGAAGATGAGTCTGCCATTATCACCAAGAAAAAATTGTGAATGTCTTTGATAGGCTACTTTTTCCTCAACACAATCCTGCGGCATTCGGATAACTGAAGCAACAACGTCGGAAATCACGTTTCTTTGACTGCGGTTTTAAATTCTGATAGACAACAATGTGTAAAAGTCAAATAAGCAAAATGATCGCATCGCCTATAATTAGGCTATATAAACTAGGAAAATATATTCAAGAGTATGACTGGTAAGATAATTATGTACATGCACTGTGTCCGGGTAAAAAGTAGACCACACAAAAAAGTGTCATAACGCGGTCAAAACTTTTAGGATTTGTCTGAAATTTTTAACACAGCAACAGTGACCATATTTACAAGAGATCCTAAAACCGATTAGCAATATTCGTGAGTTTGTCAAATTTATGAGCGTTTGCATTGGAGCACCGAGAAATTGAACTTTCCAACATGGAAAACCTGAAAAGAAGTGAAATTCAGCTAAATATGGTGTTGAAATTGTCCACCTTGTTCACGGACACACGACCGTGGACTTAGACGCTACTGTTTGATGGTCCTGTCGATGATCACCTGGTTAAACAACTGCCAATCTTTAAACAGACGCGCCCTACGCCCTACGGTTATCGATGTCATGAATACGCATGAACGAAAAACGCGCTCCTCCAGTACATGTAGGCTACTCCGGATCAAAGTCCGAATTGTCCACTCCGTATTGTCGGCACCGAGTTGTTCGATCCGAATTGTCCGTTCCGAGTTGTCCACTCCGAATTGTCAACTCTGAATTGTCAGGTCCGAACTGTCAGGTCCGAATTGTCCGTCTCCGAATATTTCGTTCCGAATTGTCCGATTTGAATTGTCCGTTCCCGAATTTTCCGTCTTCGAATATTATTGTCCGTCTCACAATTGGTCGGGTCCGAATTGATGGGACATCGGCAATTCAACATTTTTTCGAGGCTTTATTGCGTTGTCGATTACACCATGAAAATGTCGTGTCCGCATGCATGGTGTGGCTGCAGCTGCAGACAAGCATCGTACGTCTAAAGTAAGAAGTGTCTTAATTTAAGCCTACCTGCAATTATAATAATATAGATCATCGACAATTATTTCTTTCTCTGCCGTCCAGCGTGAAGATGAGTCTGCTATTATCACCAAGAAAAAATTGTGAATGTCTTTGATAGGCTACTTTTTCCTCAACACAATCCTGCGGCATTCGGATAACTGAAGCAACAACGTCGGAAATCACGTTTCTTTGACTGCGGTTTTAAATTCTGATAGACAACAATGTGTAAAAGTCAAATAAGCAAAATGATCGCATCGCCTATAATTAGGCTATATAAACTAGGAAAATATATTCAAGAGTATGACTGGTAAGATAATTATGTACATGCACTGTGTCCGGGTAAAAAGTAGACCACACAAAAAAGTGTCATAACGAGGTCAAAACTTTTAGGATTTGTCTGAAATTTTTAACACAGCAACAGTGACCATATTTACAAGAGATCCTAAAACCGATTAGCAATATTCGTGAGTTTGTCAAATTTATGAGCGTTTGCATTGGAGCACCGAGAAATTGAACTTTCCAACATGGAAAACCTGAAAAGAAGTGAAATTCAGCTAAATATGGTGTTGAAATTGTCCACCTTGTTCACGGACACACGACCGTGGACTTAGACGCTACTGTTTGATGGTCCTGTCGATGATCACCTGGTTAAACAACTGCCAATCTTTAAACAGACGCGCCCTACGCCCTACGGTTATCGATGTCATGAATACGCATGAACGAAAAACGCGCTCCTCCAGTAGCCTACATGTAGGCTACTCCGGATCAAAGTCCGAATTGTCCACTCCGTATTGTCGGCACCGAGTTGTTCGATCCGAATTGTCCGTTCCGAGTTGTCCACTCCGAATTGTCAACTCTGAATTGTCAGGTCCGAACTGTCAGGTCCGAATTGTCCGTCTCCGAATATTTCGTTCCGAATTGTCCGATTTGAATTGTCCGTTCCCGAATTTTCCGTCTTCGAATATTATTGTCCGTCTCACAATTGGTCGGGTCCGAATTGTTGGGACATCGGCAATTCAACATTTTTTCGAGGCTTTATTGCGTTGTCGATTACACCATGAAAATGTCGTGTCCGCATGCATGGTGTGGCTGCAGCTGCAGACAAGCATCGTACGTCTAAAGTAAGAAGTGTCTTAATTTAAGCCTACCTGCAATTATAATAATATAGATCATCGACAATTATTTCTTTCTCTGCCGTCCAGCGTGAAGATGAGTCTGCTATTATCACCAAGAAAAAATTGTGAATGTCTTTGATAGGCTACTTTTTCCTCAACACAATCCTGCGGCATTCGGATAACTGAAGCAACAACGTCGGAAATCACGTTTCTTTGACTGCGGTTTTAAATTCTGATAGACAACAATGTGTAAAAGTCAAATAAGCAAAATGATCGCATCGCCTATAATTAGGCTATATAAACTAGGAAAATATATTCAAGAGTATGACTGGTAAGATAATTATGTACATGCACTGTGTCCGGGTAAAAAGTAGACCACACAAAAAAGTGTCATAACGCGGTCAAAACTTTTAGGATTTGTCTGAAATTTTTAACACAGCAACAGTGACCATATTTACAAGAGATCCTAAAACCGATTAGCAATATTCGTGAGTTTGTCAAATTTATGAGCGTTTGCATTGGAGCACCGAGAAATTGAACTTTCCAACATGGAAAACCTGAAAAGAAGTGAAATTCAGCTAAATATGGTGTTGAAATTGTCCACCTTGTTCACGGACACACGACCGTGGACTTAGACGCTACTGTTTGATGGTCCTGTCGATGATCACCTGGTTAAACAACTGCCAATCTTTAAACAGACGCGCCCTACGCCCTACGGTTATCGATGTCATGAATACGCATGAACGAAAAACGCGCTCCTCCAGTACATGTAGGCTACTCCGGATCAAAGTCCGAATTGTCCACTCCGTATTGTCGGCACCGAGTTGTTCGATCCGAATTGTCCGTTCCGAGTTGTCCACTCCGAATTGTCAACTCTGAATTGTCAGGTCCGAACTGTCAGGTCCGAATTGTCCGTCTCCGAATATTTCGTTCCGAATTGTCCGATTTGAATTGTCCGTTCCCGAATTTTCCGTCTTCGAATATTATTGTCCGTCTCACAATTGGTCGGGTCCGAATTGTTGGGACATCGGCAATTCAACATTTTTTCGAGGCTTTATTGCGTTGTCGATTACACCATGAAAATGTCGTGTCCGCATGCATGGTGTGGCTGCAGCTGCAGACAAGCATCGTACGTCTAAAGTAAGAAGTGTCTTAATTTAAGCCTACCTGCAATTATAATAATATAGATCATCGACAATTATTTCTTTCTCTGCCGTCCAGCGTGAAGATGAGTCTGCTATTATCACCAAGAAAAAATTGTGAATGTCTTTGATAGGCTACTTTTTCCTCAACACAATCCTGCGGCATTCGGATAACTGAAGCAACAACGTCGGAAATCACGTTTCTTTGACTGCGGTTTTAAATTCTGATAGACAACAATGTGTAAAAGTCAAATAAGCAAAATGATCGCATCGCCTATAATTAGGCTATATAAACTAGGAAAATATATTCAAGAGTATGACTGGTAAGATAATTATGTACATGCACTGTGTCCGGGTAAAAAGTAGACCACACAAAAAAGTGTCATAACGCGGTCAAAACTTTTAGGATTTGTCTGAAATTTTTAACACAGCAACAGTGACCATATTTACAAGAGATCCTAAAACCGATTAGCAATATTCGTGAGTTTGTCAAATTTATGAGCGTTTGCATTGGAGCACCGAGAAATTGAACTTTCCAACATGGAAAACCTGAAAAGAAGTGAAATTCAGCTAAATATGGTGTTGAAATTGTCCACCTTGTTCACGGACACACGACCGTGGACTTAGACGCTACTGTTTGATGGTCCTGTCGATGATCACCTGGTTAAACAACTGCCAATCTTTAAACAGACGCGCCCTACGCCCTACGGTTATCGATGTCATGAATACGCATGAACGAAAAACGCGCTCCTCCAGTAGCCTACATGTAGGCTACTCCGGATCAAAGTCCGAATTGTCCACTCCGTATTGTCGGCACCGAGTTGTTCGATCCGAATTGTCCGTTCCGAGTTGTCCACTCCGAATTGTCAACTCTGAATTGTCAGGTCCGAACTGTCAGGTCCGAATTGTCCGTCTCCGAATATTTCGTTCCGAATTGTCCGATTTGAATTGTCCGTTCCCGAATTTTCCGTCTTCGAATATTATTGTCCGTCTCACAATTGGTCGGGTCCGAATTGTTGGGACATCGGCAATTCAACATTTTTTCGAGGCTTTATTGCGTTGTCGATTACACCATGAAAATGTCGTGTCCGCATGCATGGTGTGGCTGCAGCTGCAGACAAGCATCGTACGTCTAAAGTAAGAAGTGTCTTAATTTAAGCCTACCTGCAATTATAATAATATAGATCATCGACAATTATTTCTTTCTCTGCCGTCCAGCGTGAAGATGAGTCTGCTATTATCACCAAGAAAAAATTGTGAATGTCTTTGATAGGCTACTTTTTTCTCAACACAATCCTGCGGCATTCGGATAACTGAAGCAACAACGTCGGAAATCACGTTTCTTTGACTGCGGTTTTAAATTCTGATAGACAACAATGTGTAAAAGTCAAATAAGCAAAATGATCGCATCGCCTATAATTAGGCTATATAAACTAGGAAAATATATTCAAGAGTATGACTGGTAAGATAATTATGTACATGCACTGTGTCCGGGTAAAAAGTAGACCACACAAAAAAGTGTCATAACGCGGTCAAAACTTTTAGGATTTGTCTGAAATTTTTAACACAGCAACAGTGGCCATATTTACAAGAGATCCTAAAACCGATTAGCAATATTCGTGAGTTTGTCAAATTTATGAGCGTTTGCATTGGAGCACCGAGAAATTGAACTTTCCAACATGGAAAACCTGAAAAGAAGTGAAATTCAGCTAAATATGGTGTTGAAATTGTCCACCTTGTTCACGGACACACGACCGTGGACTTAGACGCTACTGTTTGATGGTCCTGTCGATGATCACCTGGTTAAACAACTGCCAATCTTCAAACAGACGCGCCCTACGCCCTACGGTTATCGATGTCATGAATACGCATGAACGAAAAACGCGCTCCTCCAGTACATGTAGGCTACTCCGGATCAAAGTCTGGACTGCTGGACGACCACAGCTGCGGGATATGAAGCCAAGTGTCTCAAGGGACAGCTATTAGTCCACTACGTCTACGGTTAACGTTTCAGGAAAAGGTCATTGTCAGCTAATTTAATCAGTGCACGCCGATTGTCGTACAGCGACGTAAGTAGGCCAGGTGCAAATTGCCGCGCGGCGTCTGCACAGGTGATTGTCTGGACAGCACGTGACGTCTAGACGAGCGTACGTTAATTGTACAAGAAGGGAGTGGAAGTGAAGAAGGAGAGTTGCGTGTTGAGAGCCGTTGAGATAGGCTGTAAGAGTTGTTGTTGAGTTGCGATAGAGTAGACTGATGAAGACAGTAGTCGTGTAGTTGTTATGATAACGCAAGTGTAGTCATTGTTGTGTTGTTGCTGATCGTTTTACTTTATATCGGATTTTGGAGTATAATAAGAAGAGTTAAACACGTCGTCGTTGTTGATTAACAAAACAGTGAAAGACTGTAGATTCTTTAACCTAGCCATTTAGCTAATGAAACAGTTATCTAGGGATAGGCCTACGCTACCACGAACTGATACGAAGAAGCTTCCGAAGAGACTGAAGGTCACACGTAGAGAAGAAGAGGGAAAAGACTTGTGACATTTGGTGTCGTTGCGGTGAGATAACGATCCAAGTTGCAGGATAACGATCCAAGTTGCAGGATAACGATCCAAGTTGCAGGAGAACGATCGTAGTTACGAACGGTGGGTCTACGTGCCAAGTAGGAACGGAGGGATTCTATCCAATCAACAGACGTTGCGGAGGAACGGACGCTGTGAATTTATCGAGGAGCCGAGCACACGGGAGAAGCAACGATACATCGAGCATCCGTACGACAGTGAGAAACGACAACACAACGACTACAAGGTAGAAAAACTTGCTTGTCTATTGAAGTGTGCATAAAGAATTGAAGTCAGTCAATTGCAAACATTTGAAGAGTAGTCTCCTAATTTATCGAGCATCTGTAAAGTAAAGAAGTAAGATGGAGAAACTTACGGAGAAAAAGCAAGCAAATATTAAGAAAATGTCTACTGATAGACTGATAAAACTGCTAATTGAAGCAGATCTAGACGCAGAAGAAGTCGAACAGATGTCTAGGGAAGAATTGATGAGAAATTTAGCCGAGGTTTGGGCTAAGAAAGAAGAAGAAGAAGAAGGTGCTGTTGGAGGCGCTAAAGAAAAGCCGGTTGAGAAACCTCAGGCACCGATGTCTATAGAGGCGTTGTTACAATTCATGATGATGA
Organism: Lumbricus rubellus; assembly: GCA_945859605.1. NCBI lineage: Eukaryota > Metazoa > Annelida > Clitellata > Crassiclitellata > Lumbricidae > Lumbricus > Lumbricus rubellus. The sequence continues at coordinate 190,590 of OX243819.1, read as the reverse complement.
GTAGACAAGAAGAGAAGCAGAAAGAAGAGCAGCGCAGACAAGAGGAGAAAGAGCGTAAACAAGAAGAAAAAGAGAAAGAAGAGCAGCGCAGACAGAAAGAGAAAGAACGTCGCCAAGAAGAGAAGGAGAAAGAAGAGCGACGGTGCCAAGAAGAGAAAGAACGTAAGCAAGAAGAGAAAGAACTGCGACAACAAGAGATAGAAAAAGCAGATAGGCTGCGACAGCAAGAGATAGATATGCAGAAGCAGCAGTTCCAGCTTCAGTTAGAACAAATGAAAATAGATCGTGACGAAGCAGAACGACGAAGGATGGAGTTAATGATAGAATACGAAAAAGCAAGAAAAAGCGATGAAGAAATACGAAAACAGCAGATCGAAGACAAAAAGGCTCGTGAGGAAGAAAAGGAAAAGATGCGTTTACAAGAACTGGAGAGAGCAGAAGAAATTCGTCAGGAAGAATTTCAAGCTGGAAAAGACAATTTGGAAAAAGCAGAAAGAGAAAGAGAAGAGCAGATGCAGTTAGAACAAAAGAAACTTGCTATCAAGGAGGCTCAACTTAAAGAAATGGCCATTGAAAAAGAAGAACGCAGAAAGCAGTTAGAACTGTTGCAGCAGAAGATAGAACAAGAAGAACTGCGGAGAATCGAAGATCAAGATCGACTGAAGAAGAGAGACGAAGATGATCGTAAGAGCCGAGAAGTGTCAGAACAGATTAGGCTCAGAGAAAGGGAGACAATGGTGTCCAAGATCAAGAAGATTGGTGATGCCATGAAGCATGTATTGCATAAGATGCCGTATGATATGATGGAAGTGCCATTATATTTTGAGACCGTGGAGAATGCATTCAATAGCTTCGCTGTGGAAAAGCAGTACTGGGTGAAATTGTTGTTGCCATTGATGACCCCGAGAGCACGAACGGTATTGAATCGATTATCATTTGAGAATTTAGATAAATACGATGCAGTGAAAGAGCACTTGTTGAAGGAATTCAAGTTAACAGCTCGTGAGTACAGGTCAAGGTTTGCAGATGCCAAGAAGACAGCCGAAGAAACGTATACGATGTTCACGGCTAGGCTGAAGAACCTGTTGAATTATTATGTCCGAAGTAGACGAGTGGACAAAGACTACGAGAAGCTGTTTGATTTGTTAGTGGCGGATAAGCTGAAAGAATGTTTACCACCAGGTCCACTGCAGTTTGTCTTAGCAAAAGAGGGCACAGAATGCTTGGAAGCTAGTAATGTTGCAGATCTCGCAGATATACATGTAAACAATCGGATTGGTGTGATGTTCCAAGACAAACCGAAATTTGAAGCATGGGACAATAGTCCAAAGCAACCCAAGTGGAACAAGGATAGCAAAGACACCGGAAGCCAAGCCAAGAGTAATGATGCAAAGAAAGATGATTATTCTGGAAAGCAGTGGTCGCAAGATAAACAACAGTCAACGTGGGACAGACAAGCCTACAATCGAACTCCGCCGCTGGGACGCCCAACAGAAAGTAATGCATCTTACACGCCGTACAACAAGTGGGAGAACAAGGAGCAAAGAAGTTTTATCAAGAAGCGTTGCCACAATTGCAATTCTGATAAACACCTAATAAAACATTGCCAAGCACCAGGAGCGGCAAATCTGAGGAAGAACTTTAGCAGAAGTGCAGAAAATCTTCGAGTAAACCAGATACAAGTGATAAATGCACCTCCTGGTTGGGAAGAACAATGCAACCAAGAAACAGAAGTAAAGTCAGTGATGAAGTGTACGCCGCAGTTCACCATACTGAAAGAAGCGATAAAGACTACTTCCATTGCAGAAAATTGTCGAGAAACAAAAAGTAAAGAGGAGTGTCAACGCATAAAGAAAATATCGTTGCAGCATGTAAATGTGGAGATACGTGGGACTGATGGGCAGCCTGTGCAAGTCGAGGCGTTGATTGACTCGGGGACCGAGATATCAGTAATCAACGAGGAACTACTGAAAGGAACGACAGTAGAAGAAATCGGCAGAGTTCATTTGCAATGTGTAGCTGGAGAGCCGATTCCAGCTAAGTTGGTGAAAATCGAAGTGCGGATGAGCGGTCGTAACGAAGGAACAGCTACAGAGGACAGGACAATAAATATCGCGCCATATTTAACTTTAGTGTGTGCCAGCATTTCAGCAGAACTGTGTAAAGAAAATCCAGAAAAGTTCCTGCTACATCCAGAGATAATTGCAGAACTGAAAGAGGTTCCACCAATCAGTATATTGCAAGGAGAGCTACAAGCGAATGTGACTACAAGAGCACAAAGTCGGAGAGCAGAAGTCGAAGACGGAGAAGATGAAACGATATACGAAAGTTCGCAAGAAGATGACACGGAAAGCGAAGATGAACTCAGCATCCAAGATGACGGAAGAACAACATCTGAGAACAATGAAACTGAAGAAGAGATGGCTGCATGTGAACGAAATGATAGTGAAGATTCCGGAAGCGACGCTGAACTGGAGACAAGTATGAGGGACTTGTTCACAGAGAATTCGAACGATGAAAGACAGCTGGAAGATGCGAAGAAATTCGAGGAGCAGCAGAGAAATGACGAGTCACTGAAATCGTGGTGGAGGATCGCTGAAGACCAAGGATCAGAGTTTAGCGTGGTGAATGGATTGCTGTATAAGAAGCATCAAATGCTGGATCAGCTTGTGTATCAGTTGGTGTTACCGAAAGAGAGAAGAATTCAAGTAATGGAATTAGCTCACGAGTCAGTATTTGGCGGACACTTGGGAGAAGAGAAGACACGAGAGAGAATCAAGTTGTCCTTTGTCTGGCCAAAGATGCGTCGAGACGTGGTGAAATTTTGTAAGTCCTGTGAGAAGTGTCAGCTGAAGGCACGAAGTTTGGTGATGGATCGAGTGCCGATTACACCAATTCCAAGGGAAGATGTTCCATTCCGACGGATGACTATGGACGTGGTAGGCCCAATAGAACCGAAGTCAGCAGCTGGGCATAAGTATTGCTTGTGCATAGTGGATTCATGTACAAGATGGCCGACAATCTTCTTGCTGAAGTCATTGACTGCTAAGGCTGTGTGCGAAGCTTTGATGAAGCTTTTCATTGACGTGGGGGTGCCGTCTGTGATCACCAGCGACAGAGGCACGAATTTTACAGCCAGTCTTACAAGAGAATTTTTGAAATTGATGGGATGCTGTCCACGATTCGATTCACCGGGGCATCCAGAGGCAGCCGGATTAGTCGAGAGATGGAACCAGACGTTCAAGAAGATGGTACATCATGTCATTGTGGAAAATCCAAGACAGTGGCATAAAATCATTCCGTTTACCGTATGGGCATTGAGAGAAGTTCCTAACGCAACGACAGGAGTGGCACCATATCTGCTGGTGTATGGAAAAATGCCAAGAGGACCATTAACTATCTTAAAGGAAAGCTGGACCAAAGAAATAAATCTACCGCCAAACATTGGAGTACAACCAGCAAAGTACCTGAAGAACTTAAGAGCAGACATGGAGAAAGCTTTGATATTTGCTGAGAATTGTGCAGAGGAAAAGCAAAAACAATACGCCAGTCAATACAACAAGAGGGCCAATGATAAAGAATTCGAACCAGGAGAAAACGTCATCGTCCTGTATCCAACGTCAACCAATAAATTGATCTCACGATGGCATGGTCCATGTACAGTGCTACAAAGAAGATCCAAGTATTCGTATCTGGTGGACATGAATGAAAACGGCCGACGAATCGTCCATGCCAACAAAATGAGGAAGTTCATCGCAAGAACATTATCGTGTGGTCTCATCGTGGAAGAGGACGACGAATTCGGATCAGTGGTAGAGCTACCATTGAAAGAAGACCATGCAGAGACGACACAGAAATCGCTGCAATTGGACTATGAACAGATCGGACATCTTACGAGCGAGCAACAGAAACAGCTACTGGATGTACTGAACCGATATGCAGACAGATTTTCGGACAAACCTGGATTATGTACATTGGTAGAACACGAAGTGGTGCTGAGACCAGACTTTCGAGAGAAGGAGTTCACGGCTTATCGAATACCGTTGATATACCGCGCAGAAGTGGACAAACAAATACAAGAGATGCTGAAAGCAAACATCATTCAGCCGTCGTCGAGCAGAATGGCAAGTCCGCTGGTCATCGTCAAGAAGAAGGACGGATCCTTGAGACTCGCGTGCGACTACAGGTACGTGAATTCATATACTGAAAATTGTCGATACCCCATGCCGATCGTCAACGATGTGCTGAGCAAAGTCGGGAAATCCAAGTTTATTTCCGTCTTGGACTGTCGCAGTGCTTACTGGACTTGTCCGGTGAAGAAATCCGACCAATGGAAAACCGCATTCGTTACCCATAATGGACTGTACGAATTTACACGTGTCCCTTTTGGAATGATTAACTCTGGACGGACTTTTGTAAAAGCCATAAACATGATTTTGCAACCGATTGATGCATTTACTGAACCCTATGTTGATGACATTGCAGTCCATTCTGATGATTGGAACATTCATTTGAAACATTTAGAATTGTTTTTGAAACAAATAAGACTGCATAATGTAACTTTGAACTTGAAGAAATGTGTGTTTGGTAAGAGTGAGGTGAAATTCATCGGTCACCTCATTGGTTCAGGGAAGAAGATGATGAATCCAGATAGGATTGACAGTTTGATTAATTTAAAAAACCCTGAAACGAAGAAGCAAGTGAAGCAAATGTTAGGATTCTTTGGTTTCTACAGACAATTTATTTGTAATTTTGCTGAGATTGCTAAACCATTGACAGATTTAACTAGCAAGCAGACACCTGAGAACATTATTTGGACTCAGGACCACCAGAAATCTTTTGATTCTCTTAAAGAAATTGTTTTATCGAATGTTATTCTGTACATGTTCGAGGTTGGCAAACCATTTAATTTGTACTGTGATAGCAGTGATTTTGCTGTGGGGGCTGTGCTGTCACAAGTGGACGATGAGGGGATAGAACGTCCCGTTTCATTTATCAGCCAGAAGCTGACAGATACCCAGAGGAGATGGGCGACGATTGAGAAGGAAGCCTATGCAATCATATGGGCTTTAAACAAATTGAAAGAAATCATTATTGGTTCCAAGATTAATGTGTTCACTGATCATAATCCTTTAGTTTATTTGACTGAGTCAATGTCGAAGTCTGCTAAGTTAGTCAGATGGTCTTTATCATTGCAAAATTTTGACATTCTGTTGAACTATAAGAAAGGAAAGTTGAATGTAGTAGCAGACTGCTTATCGAGATTGTAGTATAAGGTATTTTGTGATTGCATTTAGTATAAGAATTGTTTGTATTTAGTTTAAGCATTATACGTTCGCTAATTTTTAAGATTAATTAGCTCTCTTCAAAAGAAAGGAAGGAGGTAATGTCAGCTAATTTAATCAGTGGACGCCGATTGTCGTACAGCGACGTAAGTAGGCCAGGTGCAAATTGTCGCGCGGCGTCTGCACAGGTGATTGTCTGGACAGCACGTGACGTCTAGACGAGCGTACGTTAATTGTACAAGAAGGGAGTGGAAGTGAAGAAGGAGAGTTGTGTGTTGAGAGCCGTTGAGATAGGCTGTAATAGTTGTTGTTGAGTTGCGATAGAGTAGACTGATGAAGGTAGTAGTCGTGTAGTTGTTATGATAACGCAAGTGTAGTCATTGTTGTGTTGTTGCTGATCGTTTTACTTTACATCGGATTTTGGAGTATAATAAGAAGACTTAAACACGTCGTCGTTGTTGGTTACAAAACAGTGAAAGTCTGTAGATTCTTTACCTAGCCATTTAGCTAATGAAACAGTTATCTAGGGATAGGCCTATGCTACCACGAACTTATACGAAGAAGCTTCCGAAGAGACTGAAGGTCACACGTAGAGAAGAAGAGGGAAACGACAACACAACGACTACAAGGTAGAAAAACTTGCTTGTCTATTGAAGTGTGCATAAAGAATTGAAGTCAGTCAATTGCAAACATTTGAAGAGTAGTCTACTAATTTATCGAGCATCTGTAAAGTAAAGAAGTAAGATGGAGAAACTTACGGAGAAAAAGCAAGCAAATATTAAGAAAATGTCTACTGATAGACTGATAAAACTGCTAATTGAAGCAGATCTAGACGCAGAAGAAGTCGAACAGATGTCTAGGGAAGAATTGATGAGAAATTTAGCCGAGGTTTGGGCTAAGAAAGAAGAAGAAGAAGAAGGTGCTGTCGGAGGCGTTGCGGAGAAGCCAGTGGAGAAGCCTGAGGCACCGATGTCTATAGAGGCGTTGCTACAATTCATGATGATGAGTAGACAAGAAGAGAAGCAGAAAGAAGAGCAGCGCAGACAAGAGGAGAAAGAGCGTAAACAAGAAGAAAAAGAGAAAGAAGAGCAGCGCAGACAGAAAGAGAAAGAACGTCGCCAAGAAGAGAAGGAGAAAGAAGAGCGACGGTGCCAAGAAGAGAAAGAACGTAAGCAAGAAGAGAAAGAACTGCGACAACAAGAGATAGAAAAAGCAGAAAGGATGAGACAGCAAGAGATAGATATGCAGAAGCAGCAGTTCCAGCTTCAGTTAGAACAAATGAAATTAGATCGTGACGAAGCAGAACGACGAAGGATGGAGTTAATGATAGAATACGAAAAAGCAAGAAAAAGCGATGAAGAAATACGAAAACAGCAGATCGAAGACAAAAAGGCTCGTGAGGAAGAAAAGGATAAAGAATTCGAACCAGGAGAAAACGTCATCGTCCTGTATCCAACGTCAACCAATAAATTGATCTCACGATGGCATGGTCCATGTACAGTGCTACAAAGAAGATCCAAGTATTCGTATCTAGTGGACGATGAGGGGATAGAACGTCCCGTTTCATTTATCAGCCAAAAGCTGACAGATACCCAGAGGAGATGGGCGACGATTGAGAAGGAAGCCTATGCAATCATATGGGCTTTAAACAAATTGAAAGAAATCATTATTGGTTCCAAGATTAATGTGTTCACTGATCATAATCCTTTAGTTTATTTGACTGAGTCAATGTCGAAGTCTGCTAAGTTAGTCAGATGGTCTTTATCATTGCAAAATTTTGACATTCTGTTGAACTATAAGAAAGGAAAGTTGAATGTAGTAGCAGACTGCTTATCGAGATTGTAGTATAAGGTATTTTGTGATTGCATTTAGTATAAGAATTGTTTGTATTTAGTTTAAGCATTATACGTTCGCTAATTTTTAAGATTAATTAGCTCTCTTCAAAAGAAAGGAAGGAGGTAATGTCAGCTAATTTAATCAGTGCACGCCGATTGTCGTACAGCGACGTAAGTAGGCCAGGTGCAAATTGCCGCGCGGCGTCTGCACAGGTGATTGTCTGGACAGCACGTGACGTCTAGACGAGCGTACGTTAATTGTACAAGAAGGGAGTGGAAGTGAAGAAGGAGAGTTGCGTGTTGAGAGCCGTTGAGATAGGCTGTAAGAGTTGTTGTTGAGTTGCGATAGAGTAGACTGATGAAGATAGTAGTCGTGTAGTTGTTATGATAACGCAAGTGTAGTCATTGTTGTGTTGTTGCTGATCGTTTTACTTTATATCGGATTTTGGAGTATAATAAGAAGAGTTAAACACGTCGTCGTTGTTGGTTAACAAAACAGTGAAAGACTGTAGATTCTTTAACCTAGCCATTTAGCTAATGAAACAGTTATCTAGGGATAGGCCTACGCTACCACGAACTTATACGAAGAAGCTTCCGAAGAGACTGAAGGTCACACGTAGAGAAGAAGAGGGAAAAGACATGTGACATGTCACAAGTCTTTTCACAGTTCTGCTGAAATGCTGGCACACACTAAAGTTAAATATGGCGCGATATTTATTGTCCTGTCCTCTGTAGCTGTTCCTTCGTTACGACCGCTCATCCGCACTTCGATTTTCACCAACTTAGCTGGAATCGGCTCTCCAGCTACACATTGCAAATGAACTCTGCCGATTTCTTCTACTGTCGTTCCTTTCAGTAGTTCCTCGTTGATTACTGGTATCTCGGTCCCCGAGTCAATCAACGCCTCGACTTGCACAGGCTGCCCATCAGTCCCACGTATCTCCACATTTACATGCTGCAACGATATTTTCTTTATGCGTTGACACTCCTCTTTACTTTTTGTTTCTCGACAATTTTCTGCAATGGAAGTAGTCTTTATCGCTTCTTTCAGTATGGTGAACTGCGGCGTACACTTCATCACTGACTTTACTTCTGTTTCTTGGTTGCATTGTTCTTCCCAACCAGGAGGTGCATTTATCACTTGTATCTGGTTTACTCGAAGATTTTCTGCACTTCTGCTAAAGTTCTTCCTCAGATTTGCCGCTCCTGGTGCTTGGCAATGTTTTATTAGGTGTTTATCAGAATTGCAATTGTGGCAACGCTTCTTGATAAAACTTCTTTGCTCCTTGTTCTCCCACTTGTTGTACGGCGTGTAAGATGCATTACTTTCTGTTGGGCGTCCCAGCGGCGGAGTTCGATTGTAGGCTTGTCTGTCCCACGTTGACTGTTGTTTATCTTGCGACCACTGCTTTCCAGAATAATCATCTTTCTTTGCATCATTACTCTTGGCTTGGCTTCCGGTGTCTTTGCTATCCTTGTTCCACTTGGGTTGCTTTGGACTATTGTCCCATGCTTCAAATTTCGGTTTGTCTTGGAACATCACACCAATCCGATTGTTTACATGTATATCTGCGAGATCTGCAACATTACTAGCTTCCAAGCATTCTGTGCCCTCTTTTGCTAAGACAAACTGCAGTGGACCTGGTGGTAAACATTCTTTCAGCTTATCCGCCACTAACAAATCAAACAGCTTCTCGTAGTCTTTGTCCACTCGTCTACTTCGGACATAATAATTCAACAGGTTCTTCAGCCTAGCCGTGAACATCGTATACGTTTCTTCGGCTGTCTTCTTGGCATCTGCAAACCTTGACCTGTACTCACGAGCTGTTAACTTGAATTCCTTCAACAAGTGCTCTTTCACTGCATCGTATTTATCTAAATTCTCAAATGATAATCGATTCAATACCGTTCGTGCTCTCGGGGTCATCAATGGCAACAACAATTTCACCCAGTACTGCTTTTCCACAGCGAAGCTATTGAATGCATTCTCCACGGTCTCAAAATATAATGGCACTTCCATCATATCATACGGCATCTTATGCAATACATGCTTCATGGCATCACCAATCTTCTTGATCTTGGACACCATTGTCTCCCTTTCTCTGAGCCTAATCTGTTCTGACACTTCTCGGCTCTTACGATCATCTTCGTCTCTCTTCTTCAGTCGATCTTGATCTTCGATTCTCCGCAGTTCTTCTTGTTCTATCTTCTGCTGCAACAGTTCTAACTGCTTTCTGCGTTCTTCTTTTTCAATGGCCATTTCTTTAAGTTGAGCCTCCTTGATAGCAAGTTTCTTTTGTTCTAACTGCATCTGCTCTTCTCTTTCTCTTTCTGCTTTTTCCAAATTGTCTTTTCCAGCTTGAAATTCTTCCTGACGAATTTCTTCTGCTCTCTCCAGTTCTTGTAAACGCATCTTTTCCTTTTCTTCCTCACGAGCCTTTTTGTCTTCGATCTGCTGTTTTCGTATTTCTTCATCGCTTTTTCTTGCTTTTTCGTATTCTATCATTAACTCCATCCTTCGTCGTTCTGCTTCGTCACGATCTATTTTCATTTGTTCTAACTGAAGCTGGAACTGCTGCTTCTGCATATCTATCTCTTGCTGTCGCAGCCTATCTGCTTTTTCTATCTCTTGTTGTCGCAGTTCTTTCTCTTCTTGCTTACGTTCTTTCTCTTCTTGGCACCGTCGCTCTTCTTTCTCCTTCTCTTCTTGGCGACGTTCTTTCTCTTTCTGTCTGCGCTGCTCTTCTTTCTCTTTTTCTTCTTGTTTACGCTCTTTCTCCTCTTGTCTGCGCTGCTCTTCTTTCTGCTTCTCTTCTTGTCTACTCATCATCATGAATTGTAACAACGCCTCTATAGACATCGGTGCCTGAGGTTTCTCAACCGGCTTTTCTTTAGCGCCTCCAACAGCACCTTCTTCTTCTTCTTCTTTCTTAGCCCAAACCTCGGCTAAATTTCTCATCAATTCTTCCCTAGACATCTGTTCGACTTCTTCTGCGTCTAGATCTGCTTCAATTAGCAGTTTTATCAGTCTATCAGTAGACATTTTCTTAATATTTGCTTGCTTTTTCTCCGTAAGTTTCTCCATCTTACTTCTTTACTTTACAGATGCTCGATAAATTAGTAGACTACTCTTCAAATGTTTGCAATTGACTGACTTCAATTCTTTATGCACACTTCAATAGACAAGCAAGTTTTTCTACCTTGTAGTCGTTGTGTTGTCGTTTCTCACTGTCGTACGGATGCTCGATGTATCGTTGCTTCTCCCGTGTGCTCGGCTCCTCGATAAATTCACAGCGTCCGTTCCTCCGCAACGTCTGTTGATTGGATAGAATCCCTCCGTTCCTACTTGGCACGTAGACCCACCGTTCGTAACTACGATCGTTCTCCTGCAACTTGGATCGTTATCCTGCAACTTGGATCGTTATCCTGCAACTTGGATCGTTATCTCACCGCAACGACACCAAATGTCACAAGTCTTTTCCCTCTTCTTCTCTACGTGTGACCTTCAGTCTCTTCGGAAGCTTCTTCGTATAAGTTCGTGGTAGCGTAGGCCTATCCCTAGATAACTGTTTCATTAGCTAAATGGCTAGGTTAAAGAATCTACAGTCTTTCACTGTTTTGTAACCAACAACGACGACGTGTTTAAGTCTTCTTATTATACTCCAAAATCCGATGTAAAGTAAAACGATCAGCAACAACACAACAATGACTACACTTGCGTTATCATAACAACTACACGACTACTATCTTCATCAGTCTACTCTATCGCAACTCAACAACAACTCTTACAGCCTATCTCAACGGCTCTCAACACGCAACTCCACATTTACATGCTGCAACGATATTTTCTTTATGCGTTGACACTCCTCTTTACTTTTTGTTTCTCGACAATTTTCTGCAATGGAAGTAGTCTTTATCGCTTCTTTCAGTATGGTGAACTGCGGCGTACACTTCATCACTGACTTTACTTCTGTTTCTTGGTTGCATTGTTCTTCCCAACCAGGAGGTGCATTTATCACTTGTATCTGGTTTACTCGAAGATTTTCTGCACTTCTGCTAAAGTTCTTCCTCAGATTTGCCGCTCCTGGTGCTTGGCAATGTTTTATTAGGTGTTTATCAGAATTGCAATTGTGGCAACGCTTCTTGATAAAACTTCTTTGCTCCTTGTTCTCCCACTTGTTGTACGGCGTGTAAGATGCATTACTTTCTGTTGGGCGTCCCAGCGGCGGAGTTCGATTGTAGGCTTGTCTGTCCCACGTTGACTGTTGTTTATCTTGCGACCACTGCTTTCCAGAATAATCATCTTTCTTTGCATCATTACTCTTGGCTTGGCTTCCGGTGTCTTTGCTATCCTTGTTCCACTTGGGTTGCTTTGGACTATTGTCCCATGCTTCAAATTTCGGTTTGTCTTGGAACATCACACCAATCCGATTGTTTACATGTATATCTGCGAGATCTGCAACATTACTAGCTTCCAAGCATTTTGTGCCCTCTTTTGCTAAGACAAACTGCAGTGGACCTGGTGGTAAACATTCTTTCAGCTTATCCGCCACTAACAAATCAAACAGCTTCTCGTAGTCTTTGTCCACTCGTCTACTTCGGACATAATAATTCAACAGGTTCTTCAGCCTAGCCGTGAACATCGTATACGTTTCTTCGGCTGTCTTCTTGGCATCTGCAAACCTTGACCTGTACTCACGAGCTGTTAACTTGAATTCCTTCAACAAGTGCTCTTTCACTGCATCGTATTTATCTAAATTCTCAAATGATAATCGATTCAATACCGTTCGTGCTCTCGGGGTCATCAATGGCAACAACAATTTCACCCAGTACTGCTTTTCCACAGCGAAGCTATTGAATGCATTCTCCACGGTCTCAAAATATAATGGCACTTCCATCATATCATACGGCATCTTAGGCAATACATGCTTCATGGCATCACCAATCTTCTTGATCTTGGACACCATTGTCTCACTTTCTCTGAGCCTAATCTGTTCTGACACTTCTCGGCTCTTACGATCATCTTCGTCTCTCTTCTTCAGTCGATCTTGATCTTCGATTCTCCGCAGTTCTTCTTGTTCTATCTTCTGCTGCAACAGTTCTAACTGCTTTCTGCGTTCTTCTTTTTCAATGGCCATTTCTTTAAGTTGAGCCTCCTTAATAGCAAGTTTCTTTTGTTCTAACTGCATCTGCTCTTCTCTTTCTCTTTCTGCTTTTTCCAAATTGTCTTTTCCAGCTTGAAATTCTTCCTGACGAATTTCTTCTGCTCTCTCCAGTTCTTGTAAACGCATCTTTTCCTTTTCTTCCTCACGAGCCTTTTTGTCTTCGATCTGCTGTTTTCGTATTTCTTCATCGCTTTTTCTTGCTTTTTCGTATTCTATCATTAACTCCATCCTTCGTCGTTCTGCTTCGTCACGATCTATTTTCATTTGTTCTAACTGAAGCTGGAACTGCTGCTTCTGCATATCTATCTCTTGCTGTCGCAGCCTCTCTGCTTTTTCTATCTCTTGTTGTTGCAGTTCTTTCTCTTCTTGCTTACGTTCTTTCTCTTCTTGGCACCGTCGCTCTTCTTTCTCCTTCTCTTCTTGGCGACGTTCTTTCTCTTTCTGTCTGCGCTGCTCTTCTTTCTCTTTTTCTTCTTGTTTACGCTCTTTCTCCTCTTGTCTGCGCTGCTCTTCTTTCTGCTTCTCTTCTTGTCTACTCATCATCATGAATTGTAACAACGCCTCTATAGACATCGGTGCCTGAGGTTTCTCAACCGGCTTTTCTTTAGCGCCTCCAACAGCACCTTCTTCTTCTTCTTTCTTAGCCCAAACCTCGGCTAAATTTCTCATCAATTCTTCCTTTGGAATTGGTGTAATCGGCACTCGATCCATCACCAAACTTCGTGCCTTCAGCTGACACTTCTCACAGGACTTACAAAATTTCACCACGTCTCGACGCATCTTTGGCCAGACAAAGGACAACTTGATTCTCTCTCGTGTCTTCTCTTCTCCCAAGTGTCCGCCAAATACTGACTCGTGAGCTAATTCCATTACTTGAATTCTTCTCTCTTTCGGTAACACCAACTGATACACAAGCTGATCCAGCATTTGATGCTTCTTATACAGCAATCCATTCACCACGCTAAACTCTGATCCTTGGTCTTCAGCGATCCTCCACCACGATTTCAGTGACTCGTCATTTCTCTGCTGCTCCTCGAATTTCTTCGCATCTTCCAGCTGTCTTTCATCGTTCGAATTCTCTGTGAACAAGTCCCTCATACTTGTCTCCAGTTCAGCGTCGCTTCCGGAATCTTCACTATCATTTCGTTCACATGCAGCCATCTCTTCTTCAGTTTCATTGTTCTCAGATGTTGTTCTTCCGTCATCTTGGATGCTGAGTTCATCTTCGCTTTCCGTGTCATCTTCTTGCGAACTTTCGTATATCGTTTCATCTTCTCCGTCTTCGACTTCTGCTCTCCGACTTTGTGCTCTTGTAGTCACATTCGCTTGTAGCTCTCCTTGCAATATACTGATTGGTGGAACCTCTTTCAGTTCTGCAATTATCTCTGGATGTAGCAGGAACTTTTCTGGATTTTCTTTACACAGTTCTGCTGAAATGCTGGCACACACTAAAGTTAAATATGGCGCGATATTTATTGTCCTGTCCTCTGTAGCTGTTCCTTCGTTACGACCGCTCATCCGCACTTCGATTTTCACCAACTTAGCTGGAATCGGCTCTCCAGCTACACATTGCAAATGAACTCTGCCGATTTCTTCTACTGTCGTTCCTTTCAGTAGTTCCTCGTTGATTACTGGTATCTCGGTCCCCGAGTCACTCAACGCCTCGACTTGCACAGGCTGCCCAAAGTAACATTTTTGGTTAGCGTCTAACGTTTGAATAAAACGTTAACAATACGAATATTTTGCGGTTGACGTTTAGAAAACGATTGCAAGCAAACTTACACAAACGTTAACAAAACCTTCTCTCTTTTGGTTAGCGTCTATCGTTTGAATAAAACGTTAACAATACGAATATTTTGCGGTTGACGTTTAAGCAAGCAAACGTTCAAAAAGCGTTATGTGGTATTAACCAAATTAAAACGTTGCTTTAACGTAGGCATGATGCCGCCGACCCAACGGTTGAAAATCGTTAGCTGACACGTTTCGCAAAAGTGGTTAGCCTAAACCTTAAAACTGAGACATGGAAACATTAAAGTTACATTTATGCCTAACCAAAAGAGAGAACGTTTTGTTAACGTTTTCGCAAGTTCACTGTCTGGTTGGTATGCATTAATGACTTATAATATACTTAGTTCCTCCAGTTCCGATCGGAACATTGGTCGACAAGTCCTCGCCACTCCGCACGGTCGCCAGCCACCACCTCCGCCTCGTCCCAGCCCAGTCCCATCCGCTCCAGGTCCTTCCTGAAAGCGTGTCTCCAGGTGTTTCTTGGCCTGCCTCTTTTCCGTTTACCACCCTTCGGCACCCAGTTCAATGCCGTCCTTGCAATCCTCTCCTTTGGTAGTCTAAGGATGTGCCCAGCCAACCTTCCCCTTCTCCCCATGATGATGTACTCAAGATCCTTCGTCCCCGCCATTGTTAGCACCTCCTCGTTTCTGATGTGGTCCTTCCATGAGATGCCAAGGATAGATCGTGCATTAATGGCTCCCAAAATAATAAGCAGTGGTTTCTAAACGACAACATCTTTATTTTAAAGCTAATGAAAGTACATTGCATAGTTTTAGTGTTTAGTATTTTATTTGCTTCTGCCGTCGTCTGGCAAGTCATTTGCGCAGAAAATAACTTTTCGCACTGTCCCTTCATCTGGAACTCTGCCCACTTATGTTCGTAACTCCCCTAGCGAGACTGTCTTTCGCTGTAAACTGAAAACTTTCCTCTTTGAGTCTACCTATAGAATATACTTTTAATTACCACCGAACTTCAATGTGCACTTCTGAGCTTTGTAGCCTATGTAGGGCATTATCAAATTTCAGTTGTATTGTATTGTATTGTCAGAAAACACATCTGTGTATTGAACAAGAAAAATCTTCCATTCGAAGGTCAGCGGGTAATATTTGGATGTATGCGTTGTACCCATCTCATCTTAAACCATAAGGCAAAGTCGATTCTGTGGCGATGCCGCGTTGTGCGCAAATCTCTCGCGGTCAAAGTGTAAAGGATCTGACACCGAATGAATTTCATTGACGAAATATTTTTTTAAATTTTCTTATGCGAATGTGGAAGTCATCGCGACTATGTTCAGCTCATAATTCGCTTTAAAACCCGAGTTATGAACATTTTAAATTTCGATGTGGTAGTTAGCACCAATAAGATATTTTAAGAAGCGATTTAACCTTGCGCCGCCATTATTTAGCTAACGGTTGCATGACGTCATTCTTGACGCTCTCAGTATTAATCATGTTATTAACAGGCGCTCTCAGTGCATTGACCAATGACCATGGACTAGAGAAATGAGAATGTGGATGTGGGTGTTTGTATGTGTGCGCGTTTGTTTGTCCATAATTATACGCATACAGTTTCACAGCTATAATGATCACCAGTGAAAGGGTTGACGAATCTAGCTAATCACGGAGGCCTGCGTGGAGGCGATATTCGCGCAGTTTTGGAGCTTCTACACCTAAAACCCCTTGTGGCTAAAGATAGAATGCGACCAGAGCCTTCACGTCCACAGTCAGCATACACACCCCGCCCCGCAGGGGTGAGTCGGGTTTGGTTGTGGGATGGTTAACCAGAAATGTGCAAAAGCTAACCAAAATGTTTCAGGAAACGCCTGTAACCGCAAAGGAGTGGAGTCTGGGTGGGACCGGGTCAGAGAGCGGAGGAGGGCGTAGCGGTTGGAGGTGGGGTAGAACCGTGGGTGATGCGGGGTGATGCGGGGTAGAAGTGGTGAACGGTGTATGGAAGCGGAAAAGGTGGGACGATGGCTGGGGTGAGAGCGGTGAGCAGGGTGGGAGCGGAGAGGGGCGGTGTGTGGGTGCGGAAGGGGTGGGACGAGGACGGGGGAGCGGTGAGCAGGGTTGGAGCGGGGTGGCGTGGAGGGTGAAGTGAAAACCCAAACTTCCCCGAGCAACGCCAGATTCCACAGCTAGTTTAATAATAAATTAGTGTGTCATTTAGGCTATTATATGAATACCTAAAAACTCACATAGGCTACAAATCGTGTCTTAACTGCGTATAGATCTTTGAAGAAACAGACACCTTTAAGCGAGTTACACACGTATACGAAGAAATTACTAATGCTTGTGATCTGTTTCCTAACTTGACTTAGGCTACTTCCGAGTTCAATAAACTACTTAACGATTTTAAGAAAACGCAATGAAATTGAATCTTCCGACTTCAGAACCAAAAGTAATTTTTGTTGTTGTAGGCCTATTTGAGAGAAAAAATAGACTGAATAGAGACTCTCGAAATTTTGTCCTTCCTCAGAATAACACAGTTTCAATGTATGGACAATTATAGTGCTCAGGGTGAAGCAGTAACTTGACTTTCAGTTTCTTCCCAAATCTTCGTGTCCAGATCTTTGATTGAATAATAATTATTTCCTCGTCTTCAAGTCTGTGTCATCCGAAAAGAACTAAACTTTCGTAGCTGTGAGCGTAAATGAGCTGTCGTTTTGATTCTGAAATTTAAATAAATTTTAAATTTTAAATAAATTTTAAGTAGGCCCTAAACATTTTTAAAGTTGATTTGTCGCCAATATTAATGGCGAAAAATCACCTTTTGATGTTTACTTTTTACCAATATCAGTCTGAGGAATTCATATTTTGTTTAATATTTTATCCGTGTTGTTTCTTAACAAATACGTAATCTTCCGCAAATAGTCCTGCCCTTGGTTCGCTATACTTGAGTTCCTTGTGCATCCGGAATCCTTTGCTTTCCATAAAATTTATGTAATTATTGTCTTTTCCGCTTCTTCCATGTGCATACTCGACCGTCAGAACGTCAATGTCGATTCGATCGAATGGAATTGTCTTCAGCACATCTAGTTCGACACCTTCGACGTCAAGACTCAAGTAGTCGATCTGCGTCCGATTCAACGCGAGTAGGATCGTCTCCAGTGGAAAGCATGGAACGATCTTCTCCTTTCTTCTTTCATCCGATCGTGGATCGTCCTCCTTCAGAAGAACCACTCGACCTTGGTTAGCTTTGCTGCTTTGGAATTCAAGCTGTGAAAACAAATTGCAAGTTTCAACACGTTGCATCAGTCCATCGTCATGATATTATAGCGGCCTACCTGTAGCCATGAGTCTTAAGTTAGATTCGAAAGACTGTAAGTAACTGACGTGATTCGTATAGGAGGGTCACGAATTCTGAAACGTCCGACCAGCTACCGAAAACTCCTTGGAGTCTGAGAGAATCTAGAAAATCGTGCACGGTTCAAGCGTAATATTTGATGACTAGCATATGCTCTCTAAACATTATAAATTAGATAAAACTTAATGACCTATTGAGCAAACTGGTCTATTTATTTTGTACTCCCTCCCTCCATCCCTCCCTCTCTCCGTCCCTCCTTCCCTCCCTCCCTCCCTCCGTCCCTCCTTCCCTTGCCAAAAATCTTACTGATTGATCTAAATTGGGATTTGATTGATTAAAAATCACTGTGGCAGTTCAGCATAGCAACGACGACACCGTTGGGCGATATGAAAATGGCTGCGGAAAACCGACGGAGTTGGCCGACTCGTGGGAAAGGGTTTTTTTGGGCTCTGATGAGCATGTTGGCCGAGATCGCCAACCCCCCCCCCCCCCCCCCATTTGACCTGGCCAGTGTCGACACAGGCAAACCCGCGAAGGATTGCGGTCGATTGCTTCAAAACTGTGGCCGTATTCGTTTCATCTATCAAAAGCAAAAACACACAGAATTAGGATACATAAATATATACAGGGTGGCCCATAAAAAGTGGGACCGCCTTGTTAAATCTTTTATATAATAAAATTAAATTATGTTTTTGGCTGTTTTTAAACTTT
>OX243819.1:0-167500 GCA_945859605.1 Lumbricus rubellus | reverse complement strand
TGCCGACATAATGGGCGGAGTTTGATTTCCGTTCTTGGGGGCTGGGGGCTAGTGCTTTCTAGGGGGGATAAGCCCGGGATAAAATACCATTTTCATGGTAAAAATTTATCGGGACCTACTTGAGGTTCGACTAATGTATCATATTAATCTCTCTATTTAGCCTATTGTCCGGGATGAACCGTCCGGGGATGAACCGTCTGGGGATGAACCGTCCACTGGATGAACCGTCCTGGGATGAACCGTCCACTGGATGAACCGTCCGAGGATGAACCGTCCGAGGATGAAACGTCCACTGGATGAATCGTCCGGGGATGAATCGTCCTGGGATGAAACGTCCTAGAATCAGAATGTTAAAGGTCGGATGGCTAAGATAATGTTTGTTTCCTGCAAGTCAGTTGAATGTCTTCTCGATGTTTATGGCTAAACTTACCTTTTTACTATGTAAAGCATCAACTTCCTGTGACTGCGGTGTGTCCAAAATTCCCTTAGAAAGCATCATGGTGCCTTCAGTGGGAGGAGGATCGAGTAACCGTCGAACGAGTTTTATCAGCTGCGGGTCTGTCGGTGGAGCCTTTCTCGCAACGAGTCGCTGCATAGTAGACCGTGATTCGTCATCGAAATCCATTATACCTCGGTTTATGAACTCGAACTGGCGCTTACTCGCCCGGCTGCCATCGTCTGCCGCCCGTCGTCGTTGCTCTTCATCCTCATGTTGCGGATGAGGCGGGTTTCGCCATTGCCATCCAATGTAGAAAACGAGCAAAGTCAATATGAAACAGACGAAGACTGCAGCTGAAGAGCGCTTTTGACGAAGACCAATACCAAAATCTATTGAACGAAATCAGAAATATTTTTTAAAATTTCGATACAACTGGGAGGATTGAAATACAGCATTTAAATTTTAAAATATTCTAGACCAAATTTGAATTCACATTTTATTTATCACTTTCCACGGAAAGCCCGTCACTGCAGGACCGCGCGTCATAGACATCAGACTGGAAAGAAGCGTGTAATATGATAAGCAGCGAAGGTTGCGGCGGCGATTTGTTCTACATCTAATCATAGCACACTAATCATTTTCCATTTTCATTGAATAATTATTTCAGTCAGATTGTTGAGAATAATTATGAAAGGATAAGATCCTCGTTTACTTGAAGCAAGTCGTCATTGAGATTTCTTAATATTAATAATTATGATTTCCATATAATTTATGTCAGCTGCTGGAAACAAGCGTTAATCGCGATATACCCGGGTGGCGCATAAAAACCGTTCCCAAACTTTGTTAACCTGGCAAATATATAATTTCAGAGATATCAAATATTTAGTTATACCAAAATGTTAAGCAATTATTTCTGTGCACATATGGCAAATTTCAAGAGAATACGCTTATTTTGTCACACCCTGCGTCAAGGTTATGACGTCTTACCTGTCTGCAAATTTTGCACAAAATTACGTCAAATATTTTGCTGTGACATAACGAGAGTATCTTGATTAAACTGGTCCTCGAAGAACTAAACATTAAAACATGGTGTTTTCAAATGACGAGCTCGTTGTTATTAAGATATCATTTGAGAAGTGAGGAGATGAATTGGCGATGCAAACGAATCGTTCAGGAATATCCGCGTAAAACTAGTCAAGACAAGGCATAAACCGAGTAATTAATGAGCTTATTGAAACTGGTAGCGTTGCTAACAAGCCTGGAAGTGATCGTTGAACACAGTACTGCAACGACTGTTGAAAATGCTGAGTCTGTAGAGTAGTTGTGTCAATCGCAGGAAAATGCACCTGCGCTTTTTGCATTTTGCGCTTAAACATCAGTCTAAGCGCAAAATGGCCCGCACTCTGAACATTTCACGTAGCTCAGTACAAAGATTATTCTGTTACGCGATTTAGTTAATTCCGAATGTCGTAGACTCTATCTTGATGACAATTGCATCTTTCAACAAGACATCGTTGCAAAATGGTCTCTATTAGACGACACACAACTACAGAAGTCAATAGGACAGTAGAAGCAGCGTTTAACCCTCGGGCTACCAGGAGGGGGGGGCTGGTAACCACCCCCCCTAGGTTTTTCCCAAATAAAACTTTTTGCGTTTGGAATAAAATTTTGACGTTTTAAGTAGCTGTAGAGGATTCATTTGCGCACATTTTGAGCTAAAATGTGTGATGATATACCATACCATTCAAAAGTTATACCCGATATACCCGAGGCACCAAGGGGAGGTGGATACCACCCCACCTTAGATTATTGGCTGTATCTTATCCCTCCTTTGACATGAAGAGACACCAATTACATTATTCTGTAGAGGGAATGTGGGGCTACATTTTGGTGGTCACGGAATTGTCTTTTGACAACCGGAAGTGCTCAAAATAAATTAAAATATATAAAAAGGTGTTTTATTTTCATAAAATTTTCATGTTTTTCCTATTAAAAATTATTCATAATTAATTTTTCAAGAGAAATACATTATGCCATTCTATAGAGGGCATTTAGGGCTATTTTTTGATACTAATTAATTTGATATATGATGACCGGAAGTGCTCAAAATAAATTTAAATGTGTGAAAATGGTGGTTTTTTTTACAACGCGAACCGATAAGTCTGCGTAAACGTTTTTCAGCAGCTAATACATGTTTTTTTCTTTTTATTGTAATTAAAACTATCTTATTACTAGTTTTTATAGTTGGGTATTGGACTTTATTATATGTAAACTATTTTTAAATAAATAAATTGTGTTAAAACACACAGAATCTAATATTTTGCTTATGTGAAAGTATACATTTTGTGGAATCGACGGGTGCTTACAGTACAAAATTCATAACTTCGGGGTGCTTTCATATATTTTAAACCTAAATATACCATTTTGTGCAGAAATGAATGCTGAATCCATTGGTGTATTACAAGTTATGATATCTCAAACTAAACCCAAAATCCAGGGGGTGGGGGGTGGTAACCACCCCCCCTTGGTAGTCAGTGTTACAAAAAAGCTTGGTAGCCCGAGGGTTAAGGGTCGTTAGACTCGTTACAAGAGTCAAGAGAAGGCAGAGGATCAATTAAACATTAATTTTACTCGCGTAAAAATCATCATTTTGTGCAAACATTTCACCATGGGTCATAAGCTTACAGTTCTAACGACAAATTCTCTCAAACTGTTGAGTATTTTGGGCTAAATTTTGGCTGTGTTGTACAAATATGAATTATGATTAGTTTGATATTCTGTGATTTAATTTATTTGTAAAATTGTTTAATTGCCAGGTTAGCAAAGTTTAGGAACGCTTTTTATGCGCCACCCGGTATAATTCTTTAGACTATGAGCTCTATTCCACAAACACATTTGTTACGTCAATAGCTCTGTTCGTAAACTTGTTGGTGACTTGCTGCAAGGACGAAAGCCTTGTTACATGGATTATTTCTTTGCTAATTACTATTGGGACACATATTATTTGCTATATAAAAATCTATTAAAAGCGAATAGAGACCCACGAACCGTATGTTGCCATCCTATGCTGTAGGCTACAATTGCGCAGTTGTGAATAGTAAAGTGGCGTAAGTTCTTAATGTAGGCCTAATGTTGGAAGGGACCCTTCATGTCGCGGTCGACAAAGTCATGTACCTGACCAATGTAAAGGCTTTGAAGAAAAAGATGGGCATGGGGTGGGTGTATCAGGCCAATATCTGCATGTTAGATGTACAATACTTCTGCTGAATTATCTACCTCTACTCGCCCCTATGGGGTGCTCGGTAGTACAGTGGTTAGCGCGCTGGACTGTCGACCAAGAGGTTGGGGGTTCAATTCCCAGCCGCGGCAGAAATTTGTAACGAGATTTCTATTCCACAAGCACCCCTAACCGACTCAGCTATGATGAGTACACTGACCTCACGGTCAATGGATAATGAGACGGTGAGGGAGAAGATTGGCCACCGCCCTCATATGCCGAGGCCTTGAAAATGAAGTCGCTAACACTTCATCCCCATTGGCTAGCCCTCCGGGCTAGCTAGACGGGATCATCATCATCACTCGCCCCTATCCAAATGGTGGTTGGCACACGAGAAGGTGCCGAGACAACAGAACATGCAACCCACCGCTGGACCACCTCGAGGCCATGGCAACACATGCTGTTCTAGTCACTCAGGCTGGAAGCTGTTGCAAGAAATAATGTTGCGGAGACATGCGAGCAGAAAGTTCATAGTATTTGGTCAGCATAGGCTATACGAGTGGTTTTCAACCTTTCTTCAGTTGTAGAACATTTCTCGAAGCACACATTTTGCTAGCGGAACCATCGCGTTTCACCCGTCCATCTCTTCTAATTTTCTTATTCTAATTCGTTTATTTGCCAACCAGAACAACAAATAAAAATAAAAATCAAATGAAGCATCATAGAAACAAAGTTACAAAATAAATTAATACAGTATTTCGGTAATGATGCTAATACTTACCATTTGGTTGCATAGGGGACTCGGAAGGTGGCTAGGTGGTCCCCTGGGCGGAGATACCATGATGATGATGGCCATTAGGTTGAGTGGTCTTAACATAGAATATAATTATTATGAGACAAAACAACATTAAGAAAGAAACAGTTCGTTACGGAGCCCGTCGCGGCGACGGTAGTACAACCTGTGGCTAATATAATAGTTCCTCCGTACGGCGCCTGGGTACGTGGGGCCTTAAATGGAATAAGAGGCATAAAAGTTACTGGATTAGAGATACCGCACTGGATTACGAATAGTCCCTCCGTACGGCGCCTGGGTACGTGGGGCCTTAAATGGAATAAGAGGCACAAAAGTTACTGGATTAGAGATACCGCACTGGATTACGAATAGTCCCTCCGTACGGCGCCTGGGTACGTGGGGCCTTAAATGGAATAAGAGGCACAAAAGTTACTGGATTAGAGATACCGCACTGGATTACGAATAGTCCCTCCGTACGGCGCCTGGGTACGTGGGACCTTAAATGGAATAAGAGGCACAAAAGTTACTGGATTAGAGATACCGCACTGAATTACGAATAGTCCCTCCGTACGGCGCCTGGGTACGTGGGGCCTTAAATGGAATAAGAGGCACAAAAGTTACTGGATTATGGATACCGCACTGGATTACGAATAGTCCCTCCGTACGGCGCCTGGGTACGTGGGGCCTTAAATGGAATAAGAGGCACAAAAGTTACTGGATTAGAGATACCGCACTGGATTACGAATAGTCCCTCCGTACGGCGCCTGGGTACGTGGGGCCTTAAATGGAATAAGAGGCACAAAAGTTACTGGATTATGGATACCGCACTGGATTACGGATAGTCCCTCCGTACGGCGCCTGGGTACGTGGGGCCTTAAATGGAATAAGAGGCACAAAAGTTACTGGATTAGAGATACCGCACTGGATTACGAATAGTCCCTCCGTACGGCGCCTGGGTACGTGGGGCCTTAAATGGAATAAGAGGCATAAAAGTTACTGGATTAGAGATACCGCACTGGATTACGAATAGTCCCTCCGTACGGCGCCTGGGTACGTGGGGCCTTAAATGGAATAAGAGGCACAAAAGTTACTGGATTAGAGATACCGCACTGGATTACGAATAGTCCCTCCGTACGGCGCCTGGGTACGTGGGGCCTTAAATGGAATAAGAGGCACAAAAGTTACTGGATTAGAGATACCGCACTGGATTACGAATAGTCCCTCCGTACGGCGCCTGGGTACGTGGGGCCTTAAATGGAATAAGAGGCACAAAAGTTACTGGATTAGAGATACCGCACTGGATTACGAATAGTCCCTCCGTACGGCGCCTGGGTACGTGGGGCCTTAAATGGAATAAGAGGCACAAAAGTTACTGGATTAGAGATACCGCACTGGATTACGAATAGTCCCTCCGTACGGCGCCTGGGTACGTGGGACCTTAAATGGAATAAGAGGCACAAAAGTTACTGGATTAGAGATACCGCACTGAATTACGAATAGTCCCTCCGTACGGCGCCTGGGTACGTGGGGCCTTAAATGGAATAAGAGGCACAAAAGTTACTGGATTATGGATACCGCACTGGATTACGAATAGTCCCTCCGTACGGCGCCTGGGTACGTGGGGCCTTAAATGGAATAAGAGGCACAAAAGTTACTGGATTAGAGATACCGCACTGGATTACGAATAGTCCCTCCGTACGGCGCCTGGGTACGTGGGGCCTTAAATGGAATAAGAGGCACAAAAGTTACTGGATTATGGATACCGCACTGGATTACGGATAGTCCCTCCGTACGGCGCCTGGGTACGTGGGGCCTTAAATGGAATAAGAGGCACAAAAGTTACTGGATTAGAGATACCGCACTGGATTACGAATAGTCCCTCCGTACGGCGCCTGGGTACGTGGGGCCTTAAATGGAATAAGAGGCATAAAAGTTACTGGATTAGAGATACCGCACTGGATTACGAATAGTCCCTCCGTACGGCGCCTGGGTACGTGGGGCCTTAAATGGAATAAGAGGCACAAAAGTTACTGGATTATAGATACCGCACTGGATTACGAATAGTCCCTCCGTACGGCGCCTGGGTACGTGGGGCCTTAAATGGAATAAGAGGCACAAAAGTTACTGGATTAGAGATACCGCACTGGATTACGAATAGTCCCTCCGTACGGCGCCTGGGTACGTGGGGCCTTAAATGGAATAAGAGGCACAAAAGTTACTGGATTATGGATACCGCACTGGATTACGAATAGTCCCTCCGTACGGCGCTTGGGTACGTGGGGCCTTAAATGGAATAAGAGGCACAAAAGTTACTGGATTAGAGATACCGCACTGGATTACGAATAGTCCCTCCGTACGGCGCCTAGGTACGTGGGGCCTTAAATGGAATAAGAGGCACAAAAGTTACTGGATTATGGATACCGCACTGGATTACGGATAGTCCCTCCGTACGGCGCCTGGGTACGTGGGGCCTTAAATGGAATAAGAGGCACAAAAGTTACTGGATTAGAGATACCGCACTGGATTACGAATAGTCCCTCCGTACGGCGCCTGGGTACGTGGGGCCTTAAATGGAATAAGAGGCATAAAAGTTACTGGATTAGAGATACCGCACTGGATTACGAATAGTCCCTCCGTACGGCGCCTGGGTACGTGGGGCCTTAAATGGAATAAGAGGCACAAAAGTTACTGGATTAGAGATACCGCACTGGATTACGAATAGTCCCTCCGTACGGCGCCTGGGTACGTGGGGCCTTAAATGGAATAAGAGGCACAAAAGTTACTGGATTATGGATACCGCACTGGATTACGGATAGTCCCTCCGTACGGCGCCTGAGTACGTGGGGCCTTAAATGGAATAAGAGGCACAAAAGTTACTGGATTAGAGATACCGCACTGGATTACGGATAGTGAGTGCACTGGTAGTAGGAGTTGGATCTAGCCTGTATTTCAAGAAATACATATACATGTATAGCCTACAGCTGTAATATGTAAAATGATGTAATGCTCTGATTAAATGTACTTTTTTTCACTTCAGATGAAGCCTATAAGTAAGCCTGTCACATCACAAATACATGACTTGAAATTCTAGAAGTGTCGGACCAGTGCACAAAACACTGTCATAGGACAACTGCAGTTTTGCTCTATTTAGCCAACAACAGTTACTGCCCATCCATCTGACAGATGGACAGAATACCGGGTATTGAAAAGTGAAAATAGGCTCTATTCTGGATTAGTGTAATGGACATTGAATTGGACAAGTTGTATTAAAGTAGGCCTATTATTATCCTTCCTCAAGTTTAGGGTCTACTGTGAAATTTCTGCCTGGTTTAAGGCAGACACAAAAGTCATAACGATTCGTCTTCAACATAAAAGAATCGTTTGGAGCCTCAGCCATCACGAGCGTGGTGATTGGCACGAGACTCTTATAATGGGACCGAGGGGCTTCAGCTTGTTTGGGGAGTTTCAGCTTCGTTTGCACGTTACGTCTCTGCATATGAAAAAGTGCTTCTGTAACAGCAATCACACATCTGATTCTTGTTTCACGCATCTTATGTGATTTTCCGAGAAGCAAATTGCAAGTATGGGCCTATAATTAGACCTATAACCTATAGATGAGCAGACGACATGACGTCATATTATCTTGAAGTCATTCTCGCCGCTCGCAGATTAATTACCTAAGTTATTGAGAGGCTCGTTCAGTACAGAAACCCGGGGGAAAGGAGAATGCTGTTGGGGTGTGTATGTATGTCTATTCGCCCACAGTTTCGCAGTAATTGACCAGTGGTGCGGAGGAGCCTATGTGGGTGTGAATGGGACGAGGGGTAGAGTGGGGTCTGAGAGTAGAGTGGGATGTGGGGGCGAAAACCTGAAATTTAGCGGTCAACGCCGGATACACAGAGGCGAAAAATTAAAATTTCCAGGGCAACGCCGGTTACCACAGCTGGTAATATTATTATATAAAGCAAAAATACCACAGTTATAGAAAACAACAATGCACTTAGGGTTCCGCGGAACCTCGGTTGAAAATCACTGGCATATAGAAACGCAGGAAAGTAGAGAATTACCTGGCGTCTATCCACTTTTAATTACTTAATATAATAATTTCTTTTTGTTTGTATTTTAACCAACAACCAAATCAAAGATCCCCCCCCCCATATACTCAAATTTGCTGATTTTGTCTGTTACAGTAGGCCTATTTTCTATAAAAGAAGAAAATAATTATCCGAATCTCACTTGTCAATCGCCGATGTATCATGTTGCAGTGACTGTATCCTTGAATAGTGACGAGTGCATCGGCAACAGTAGTCCTCTAGTTTAGGCTACCAGTAATTCCCCCTACGCGACGTGTTGCATAGGTCTATACGAAATGTTAGTTGTTGAATTTGTGGAACACAACGACCACAAGTTGGCATATTATGCATTAATGCAAATGAACGATCAGCTTACACGAGTGCAAAATATGACGATTTTGCATTGAGCAAAGAAAACACACATTTGAATATAATTATTATAGTTGAAGTCAGATTCTTTAGATATGGGCGCAAGCAGAAACATTCGCAAGGGGACAGACAATGTGGTAAGAAATCTACAAACATCGATATTGGTGTGTTTTTGAAGTAAGAAAAGGCTATCAGTCTAAGATTATTACTACACTGTGTCCGGTTAAAAAGTAGCCCCCACAAAAAAGTGTCATAACTCGGTCAAATCTTTTGGGATTTGTCTGACATTTTAGACACAGCAACAGTGACCATACTTACACGAGATTCTAAAAGCGATTAGAGATATTCGCGAGTGTGTCAAATTTATGAGCGTTTGCGTTGGAGCACCGACAAATTGAACTTTCCAACATGGAAAACCTGAAAGGAAGTGAAACTCAGCTATTATGGGGCCAAAAAATGTGTTTCTTGTTCTCGGACACACGATCGTAGACGTAGTAGGCTAATAGCTATCCCGGGAGACACTCGGCTTCATATCCTGCAGCTGGTGGCCGTCCAGCAGTCCAGACTTTGATCCGGAGTACATGTACTGGGGGAGCGCGTTTTTTGTTCACGCGTATTCATGACATCGATAACCGCAGGGCGTAGGGCGCGTCTGTTTGAAGATTGGCAGTTGTTTAACCAGGTGATCATCGACAGGACCATCAAACAGTAGCGTCTAATCTACGGTCGTGTGTCCGTGAACAAGATGGACATTTTGAACAGCATATTTACCTGAATTTCACTTCTTTTCAAGTTTTCCATGTTGGAAAGTTCAATTTGTCGGTGCTCCAACGCAAACACTTATAAATTTGACAAACTCACGTATATTTCTAATCGGTTTTAGAATCTCGTGTAAATATGGCCGCTGTTGCTGTGTTTGAAATTTCAGACAAATCCCAAACGTTTTGACCGAGTTATGACACTTTTTTGTGGGGGCTACTTTTTAACCGGACACAGTGTAGTAGTAGTAGGCTTAGTGGTCGTAGTATGATAAAAGGTTTCTATGGTATACCGCAGGGCCGGATTAAGCAATGTGGGGATCCTGTTAGGGAAATTTTTGCGGATATTCTTTTTTTAGTCATCTGGCGAAAATTTCGGGAAAATCATACCATTTCATCCGCCCCCACCCCCCAAATTCTTTTGTTAGTCATCTGGCGAAATTTTTGGGAAATAGTCGTTTGGTCAAAATTTGCTCCTGAAATTCCTCCCCATTTGTGGGGCCCCCTAAAGTGTGGGGCCCCTGTTCGGCCGAACATATTGAACATACATGGGCGCCCGCACATAGGGGCAAGGGGGGCACTTGCCCCCCCCTGGAAAAGTGAAACTTATTTTTTTAACTACTACTTTTGAGTTTTTAACAAATTTCTTCGCATTAAAACACTAATCATACGAATGATACACATGTGAAATTGATAAATTTACGTTTAGAAATCTCTATAAAAATAAATATATAATTATAGCCTATATAATAGTGCCCCTCATGGACCTACTTTTTAACATCTACTTTTGGATTTTTAACCAATTTTTCGCAAAAATAATACACAAAATGAAACCGAGAAATTTGCATTCAAAAGTCTTTGAAAAAATACCCGTGTTTCTAATTTCCAGCGCTGTATTTAGCATGCTTTTATCACTGAAAAATGTAACCGTGACCACCGTAAAATTTTTGCCCCCTCCTGCAAAATTTTCTGCGGGCGCCCATGTGAACATATCCGGCCCTGGGCATACCATGTGTATGCTAAATGAGGTACAACTATTTAGCGGGAAGGGGTACCTAGCCGCATTGATGAAGAGATTGACTTGTACATTATAAAGGTTTAATTGTGAACAACAAGTTCACAACAGAACTGGCATTATATCAGATTACAAGAATAACTCAAATAAGACTTACATAATAAAATGAATATAAGATAATAAAAACATAGAAGCTGAACTTCTAAGGCGCACATGCCGACAATAAAAAGGCTCTTATACTGAAATCACCAAACTGATCATCAGCCACACAACGATTCGGGTAGAACCATGGTTTCCACCCCGAATCGTTGTGTGGCTGATGATCAGTTGGTGATTTCAGTAGACTACCGGTATGAGAGTCTTTTATTGTCGGTATGTGCCCCGCAGTCTTGTTTGTCATTACATCGCATGCATTGCCGCATATAAGTTCCAGAGTTTATTCTGAATGCCTTTATTGTGTTATTGTGAGTCCATTTTACTGCGCCCAATTCTCGACTACAAGACCGCCTGCACAATAGCTACTTCAATAGTTCATTCCAAACTCGATTACTGTAATTCGCTCTTCCATAAAATAGATTCTTTTCCGATTAAACGCCTACAAACAACCCAGAATGCTCTTGCCCGCGCAGTAACTAAGACTCCCAAACATCACCACATAACCCATGTTCTCAAGTCTCTTCATTGGCTAAAAGTCCCTCAGCGAATACAAAATTCTATCCCTAACCTACAATGCTCTTCAAACCTCTCAGCCCTCCTACATTCGTCAACTAATCAATATCCAACCACCCAGGTCTACTTGCTCATCATCATATCTTTCTCTCTCTCGGCCTCCAGTATCATCCTCTCCGAAATTCTGCAACCGCTTCTTTACTTAGTCTATGCTGCACCAGCTCTTTGGAACGGACTCCCAACATACCTCCGCCTGTTCACTCATCCTCCTATCTCCCCAATCTCCCCTCCAAATTCAACCTCTCCTCCGCTTGCACTCACCTCTGCTGCTTTCCACTCACGACTGAAAACCGAACTCTACAAGCTATGTTACATGCTATTCTATCCAGATTCCAATCAGTTTCCATCAACCAACTACCACCATCATCGACAACCACCGTAGCACCACGTTGACTCCTCGGCTTGACCTCCCCGGATTTTGATCTGGCACCGGAACGGAAACGGCAGCTCTGGCTATTGCGAACTTAATTTGATATAGCGCCGGTGAATAAGCTGGTCTCCCTGACGTGGCTTTTGTGGGCGCTGAGAAATTCTCAAAGATTTACATTACATTACGTTACATTGCATTACTAACTAGGATTACAATGACCAGTCTCTTAGTTGTTGTTTTAGTGTATGGAAAATTCAGATGTTATAGTGTGTCTAATTCTATCAGTGATTGTTTTTGCCTAAATGACTTTAGTTCCCTCATAATTTTATCCGACAAGCGTATAGCTTGCCGCTGCATCTCTGCTTGTCATCGCAGCCGGAGACATGCAGCCTGTACCAGTCTCTCTAGCGTCTGGCTTACCAAACAGCAGTGGTCTCAAACTCAACTCAGCACGTGGGACACATTTGGAAATTTACAGGGGCTCGCGGGCCGCAACATAATAATTATAGGCCTATAATTCGCGACGTGAAATTAATCATTGTAGCATATATCATACAATGTTGTAATAATGATAGGCATACAGCACTGTCAAATTTACATGGTAATAGATTTTCAGTATAACTATAATTATGGTGCCATATAAAAAAATTGAGCCACATTAATAAGAATTAGGCTTACATCAATAACACGTTTAGTAATTCCTAAAAGTAAATTGTAGGCTACTGCTGCTCAGCTCTAAACTTTAAGGGTTAAGCCTGTTATATCGTGAGTTGTCTCAGAGGCAAATATCAGGCAATTGTATGGTTAGCGCTATTTATCTGAAAACGCTTCCCAATTAGGCTATAAATGAGCATCAATGTTTGTTTTTTTCCTCTGAGATGCTACCAATCGGAATACACTCAATACAGATTACAAGTTTTCACCTATAACTCAAAGGCATTATTTTCTCAAAGGCATTATTTTCTTTGAGACTTATTATTGTTAAGATTTTTGCACTGAAGGATGGCTTGCCTCATTATTTGCTTGCCCTCATTATTTGCTTGCCCTTATTATTTGCTTGCTGCTTGCTGCCTGCTGGCTTGGCCGGCTCAGCCTGCTGGCTTGGCCGGCTCAGCCTAGCTGGTTCAGCCCAGCCGGCTCAGCCTACGCTCCGCCTCTCTAGCCCAGCCGGCTCAGCCTAGCTGGTTCAGCCCAGCCGGCTCGGCCTACGCTCCGCCTCTCTAGCCCAGCCGGCTCAGCCTAGCTGGTTCAGCCCAGCCGGCTCAGCCTACGCTCCGCCTCTCTAGCCCAGCCGGCTCAGCCTAGCCGGTTTGGCCTAGCTGGTTCAGCCCAGCCGGCTCAGCCTAGGCTCCGCCTCTCTAGCTTAGCCGGCTGGCCTAACCTCTGCCTAGCCTACGCTGGCAGTGTATTTAAGGAGGGTTGCTGCCCTTGCTTAGTGCAGTCGAAATCAGGTTCGAGTAGCGGTAAAACGCAGGCCCGGGCAAAGATTCACTTGTAGAGAGTGTGAAACCTGAAACTCGGCCTTGAGCGAAGCATCGGTCTAGAGGCTACAGGTGTCTCTCTGCAGACGATTGCACGCGGTTCGACTCCTGGTGCTGCAGAGGCGGATACGACAGTCCGTCTTGCTCTACGACGACGGTTCGACTCCTGGGGCTGCAGAGGCGGATACGACGGTCCGTCTTGCTCTACGACGACGGTTCGACTCCTGGTGCTGCAGAGGCGGATACGACGGTCCGTCTTGCTCTACGACGACGGTTTGATTCCTGGCGCTGCAGAAGCAGCCTACGACGCCGGTTCGACTCCTGACCGCCGTTAAACTACTCCGACCATCAGGCTACTCCGACGCAGGCTGCATCGACGCACAAACTCTGGCGCTACATAAACTGCTGCATCGACGCACGAACTCTGATTCCAGCGCTGTAAAAATTGACACAAACAGTTCGTTCTTGAAGTGCTATAGCGATTGTTGTGAACTGACCTTCTGAACTGTGGCGCTACATAAATCGCCTATCGCCTATGCTGTGAACTCTACATGATCATCGTGATTTCTCCAATAAATGTGTTTAAGCCTAGTCGGCTAGTCTTTGGTCCACAGCCAAAGCCTTACTGCGCGGACTGTCTGACGGTACCTTGACGACTGGGGTTGGTACTCGGCTCCTGGTGTTTTCGCCCAACCCTGGTCCGCTACATTATTCTTTAATAATGACAAAAACTGCTCACATAGACTAATTATGTAGGCATCGTTACTGCCAAACACGCCATTATGCGTGTTGCAGCCATGTGCAGCTTTGGGAATTAAGTAAAATTTGTCTTGTACGTGGTAGAGGGGTGTAGAATGGTGGAATCACAACTTTCTGCTTCAGCATTGCATCGCATTGGTCTACTAATAACGCCTCTGTAGCCTTTAAAATTATCTGTAACAGATTCAATGTCCACAGCTAAAAGCAGTAGAAAACAGTTTTAACCTTAGTTCGCCTCTCAAAAGAACTACAAAATCGGTTTTAACCGATTTGTCTCTTTAAAAAAACCGAACCAGATGTCTTTCGCGGACCGTATTAATCGGGTCCGCGGGCCGCGGGTTTGAGACCCCTGCCCTACAGCCTAAGACTAATTTCAGCGGCGGCGTACAGGTCATTTTTGTTTGGCGGCAGCGGAACGCCGACAAACAAAAGTCACAGATAAAACCAATGTCATATCAATAATTTCCAATGATTGTCAGATTATTAATTATTACATTCGGAATTAATCAAATTTCCAATTCAAGAATTATCTGACAGGCGGCAATTTCGAAAGTGTTCGGCTTATAATAGCCACGGAGGCAGCACCCTGCTTTTCCCTTTGCAACTCATGCATTTCGAGGCTGACTGTGCAGCCTGGGCTTAAAGTGTGGTAGGAGGTCATAGACGGCGTCCATACACATTTTCGAGGCTGGACGCCGTTCTGCCACTTATTTGGCCAGCGCTGCCTGAAGGTCGTCCATGACTGCATGGACGCCGTCCATGAAGTTACGAACGGCCGTCCATGGTTGCATGGACGCCGTCCAGACACCTATGGACGGCAGTCCAGGCAACATCATTTCTATACGACGTTCAGTACGATAGATTGCCTTAGTGAGTTAATATACATGTATGTTATGCACCTTGTATATAAAGTTTCAGACCTGTTACAGAGTTCAAATTTGTGCTTAACCGAATCTCTGCCTCTCTGCCTTAGCTTGCCTCTTACTTCATCATCTTTCTCTCCTTCCATCCCACCCTGCTTGTCTGTGTCTGTCATTCTCTGGTCTTTGTCCTTATCTCATAAGCATCGACGCTGTCTGTCTATGTCTCTCTGCCCCTCTATATGTTCCTCTATTTTTCTTCTTCGCTCTCTCCCTCTATCTCCCCTTCCCTCTCGACTCACATGCGAATTCGTAGATCATACATTGATACGGGTCCGAAGCTCTGACTTACTGTTAAAACTCATCGAGATCTATTATTAGCTGAACCAATGACAGCTGACCCAATATACTGGTGCGTTGCACAGCAATCAATTAATCAATCAATTTTCGTTTAATCAAAACTTAAGGCTGGCAGTACGCAGCATGTTACATACAACTAATATTACAAAGGTTTTACATATAAGTTCAGTTTATATATTAAGCAACATAAATAAATATTTTGCATTGAATTAATATTAATTGATTTAGGTTTGTTAGGTTAAAAAATGTTTTTGAATAGTACTCTCGAGATAAAGTTACAATTATCTTTTTCCGGAAAAGAAAAGCAAAGAAAGGTTCATTTAAGAGTAAGTAAGTGCGCAAGTTTTTAACTGATAACGCGTATATTTTGGCAAAAGTAGTGGAGAGCGGAAAATTCGGTGTGACTGTCAACTTTTGTCAAGTATCTAATGACGACACTAAACCTAACACTAAACCTAACACCAACCCTAACCGACCCTCACGACGTTAAACCTTAAGAATCTAATGACGAAACTAATCCTAACATAATCCTAACTGACCCTCACGACGCTAAACCTTAAGAATCTAATGACGAAACTAACCCTAACACTAACCTTAACCGACCCTCACGACGCTAAACCTTAAGAATCTAATGACGACCCTGACGACGCCAAACCTGACCCTACTCGAACGACACCAAGGTCTCCGATGCTGAAAATTTAATAATAAACAACGCGAAAGTTAGATATAAAGCGTTCGTCCATAGGCCTACACGAGTTCATTTTGTAAGAAAGTCTAATAGCCAAACGAGAAACGTTTTATATTGCAATTCGTCCAAAATCGTTTTACCTTTCGCACATGTTGGCACGTTGAGAAAGGGATGGTGACATTGGTGAGACAGCGTAAGTTGATTGGTTGGGGCAAAAATAGACTATGAGTTTTAGGTTTCGGACCCGTATCAATGTAGGATCTACGAATTCTCGACTCGCGAATATATATATATATATGTATAATATGTATCTCTTTCTGCCTGTCTGTCTGTTGGTCTGTCTGTCGGTCTCTGTCTGTCTGCCTTTCTCTTTCTCTGTTCTTTCTCCCTGTATCTTAATATTCTTTCAGTTACAATGAGTAACAAGCGTGCATTTGTTTCAGTACAAGATTGATGTTTCAATGATGCGCTCACACTAACACTTTGTTACGTTTGCCTTGCAGTAGGTCTGTGGGCTAAGCCTCTAAGGCATCTATAGAATGGAATTGGGTCATAAAAATTAATCGTCGCACGTGTTTTTAATATTGTTGTTTTACATCCGATTGCAGTCACTCGTGACTCACCCGGGCGCCAAAATACCAAGATGTTGATATAATGCATAGTAGACCTAGGCTAACATATATTTTTATTCCCTTATAAGACGTATATAGTGCCACGCAGACTCGTAGGGTTAGATACATATAGGCCAAGTACGTGTTCCATTCGCTTTTTCAAAACACTACAAAACTGACTAAATGCCATCCTGACACCACGATCAGTAGGGTACAAATGGATCTAGTAATATCATTTTTTGGCGGGTATGGGTACGAATAAATGGGCCAAAGTTCAAGGCTATTGTTCCAACTCCGGAGCCTCTATTGTTCCAACTCCGGAGCCTCTATTGTTCCAACTCCGGAGCCTCTATTGTTCCAACTCCGCATCCTCTACTGTTCCAACTCCGGAAACAAAGGAGCTGTTCCAGGTCCGGAGAGGCCCGCCCCGCCCCACCCCGCGCGCCATCGGTAGAAGCATCCAAAATGTATTAAAAACGGTAATTAGTTATAAAAACACAAAGGAATAATGACGTCATCCACCGACAGAACACAAAGGACAGGTCTTTTCAAAACACCGCGGCGGACCAAACACTTAGTTGGAGTGGGGTATGAACTACCCTATAACTGTATTTTCAAACCATCGCGGCGAACAGAACACTTAGCTGGAGTGGGGCATTGTTCTAGGAACTACCCTATAATTATAGTCCTTTTGATGTAAAGACCTTTGCGTGCGCATTCCTGTCTGTCTGTCTGTCTGTCTGTCTGTCTGTCTGTCTATCTGTCTGTCTGTCTGTCTGTCTATCTATCTGTCTATCTATCTGTCTGTCTGTCTGTCTGTCTGTCTATCTGTCTGTCTGTCTGTCTGTCTGTCTGTCTATCTATCTGTCTATCTGTCTGTCTGTCTGTCTGTCTGTCTGTCTGTCTGTATGTCTGTCTGTCTGTCTGTCCGTGTTGAACTTAAAAATTTTTCATTCAGTGTGTTGAACTTAGCCAATTTATGTCCTTACAGAGCAACCGGACTTAGAAATTTTAGATGTTGTAGTGTGTCAAACTTAAACTTTTTCATTCAGTGTGTAGAACTTAGTAAATGTCGACCTTTCAGAGCATTTGGACTTAGAAATTTTATCTCTTGCAGTGTGTCGAACACAGAAATTTTTTCATTCAGTGTGTTGGACTTAGTCAATTTCAGCCTTACAGTGCATTCGGACTTAGAAATTTTTGCTCTTGTAGAAATTTTTTCATTCAGTGTGTTGGACTTAGTCAATTTCAGTCTTACAGAGCATTTGGACTTAGAAATTTTATCTCTTGCAGTGTGTCAAACTTAAAAATTTTTCATTCATTGAGTTGAACTTAGTCAATTTCAGTCTTACAGAGCATTTGGACTTAGAAATTTTATCTCTTGCAGTGTGTCAAACTTAAAAATTTTTCATTCATTGAGTTGAACTTAGTCAATTTCAGTCTTACAGAGCAATCGGACTTAGAAATTTTAGCTGTTGTAGTGTGTCAAACTTAAACTTTTTTCATTCAGTATGTAGAACTTAGCCAATTTCAGTCTTACAGAGCAATCGGACTTAGAAATTTTAGTTCTTGCAGGGTGTCAAACTTAAAAAATTTTCATTCATTGAGTTGAACTTAGTCAATTTCAGTCTTACAGAGCATTTGGACTTAGAAATTTTATCTCTTGCAGTGTGTCAAACTTAAAAATTTTTCATTCATTGAGTTGAACTTAGTCAATTTCAGTCTTACAGAGCAATCGGACTTAGAAATTTTAGTTCTTGCAGGATGACAAACTTAAAATTTTTTCATTCAGTGTGTAGAACTTAGTAAATGTCGAACTTTCAGAGCATTTGGACTTAGAAATATTATCTCTTGCAGTATGTCAAACTTAAAAATTTGTTGGACTTAGTCAATTTCAGTCTTACAGAGCATTTGGACTTAGAAATTTTATCTCTTGCAGTGTGTCAAACTTAAAAATTTTTCATTCATTGAGTTGAACTTAGTCAATTTCAGTCTTACAGAGCAATCGGACTTAGAAATTTTAGCTGTTGTAGAAAATTTTTGTTCATTCAGTGTGCAGAACTTAGTAAATGTCGAACTTTCAGAGCATTTGGACTTAGAAATTTTATCTCTTGCAGTGTGTCAAACTTAAAAATTTTTCATTCAGGGAGTTGAACTTAGCCAATTTCAGTCTGATAGAGCAATCGGACATAAAAATTTTAGCTCTTGTAGAAAAGTTTTGTTCATTCAGTGTGTAGAACTTAGTAAATGTCAACCTTTCAGAGCATTTGGACTTAGAAATTTTAGCTCTTACAGTGTGCCAAACTTAAAATTTTTTCATTCAGTGTGTTGGACTTAGTCAATTTCAATCTTACAGAGCAATCGGACTTAGAAATTTTAGCTATTGTATGTAGTGTGTCAATCTTAACATTTTTTCATTCAGTGTGTAGAACTTAGTAAATCTCGACCTTGCAGAGCATTCGGACTTAGAAATTTTTGCTCTTGTAGTGTGTCGAACACAGAAATTTTTTCATTCAGCGGGTTGGCCTTACTCAATTTCAGTCTTACAGAGCAATCGGACTTAGAAATTTTAGCTCTTGTAGAAAAATTTTTCATTCAGTGTGTAGAACTTAGTAATTGTCGACCTTTCAGAGCATTTGCACTTAGAAATTTTAGTTCTTGCAGGGTGACAAACTTAAATTTTTTTTCATTCAGTGTGTTGGACTTAAAATTTCAGCCTTGCAGGGTATTTGGGCTTAGAAAATTTCAGGCTTGTAGTGTTTCGGACTTAAAAATTTTTAAAAAGTTTTGCCATGTGTTGGACTTAGAAAATCTCGACCTTGCAGAGCATTCGGACTTAGAAATTTTTGCTCTTGTAGTGTGTCGAATATAGAAATTTTTTTCTTTCAGCGTGTTGGACTTACTCAATTTCAGTCTTACAGAGCAATCGGACTTAGAAATTTGAGCTCTTGTAGAAATGTTTTTTCATTCAGTGTGTAGAACTTAGCAAATGTCGTCCTTTCAGAGCATTTGAACTTCGAAATTTTATCTCTTGCAATGTGTCGAACTTAAAATTTTTTCATTCAATGTGTTGGACTTCAACCTTACAGTGCTTTAGGACTTAGAAATTTTTGCTCTTGTAGTGTGTCGAACACAGAAATTTTTTCATTCAGCGCGTTGGACTTAGTCAATTTCAGCCTTACAGTGCATTCGGACTTAGAAATTTTTGCTCTTGTAGAAATTTTTTCATTCGGCGTTTTGGACTTAGTCAAATTCAGCCTTACAGAGCTTTCGGACTTAGAAATTTTTGCTCTTGTAGTGTGTCGAACTTAGAAATTTGTTCATTCAGTGTGTTGGACTTAGAAAATTTCAGCCTTACAAGGCATTTGGACTTAGAAATTTTAGCTCTTACAGTGTGTTCGGACTTAGAAATTTTACTCTTGTAGTGTGTTGGAATTAGAAAATTTTGCCCTTGCAGTTTTAATCATATGATGGCAACGGAGCACGAATTGAATCTTGTCACTGACAAAATAGTAAGTATAATAGTTGTGTGTGTGCAGACAGGACTTGTAATTTTCTATTCTTTTCAAAGTAAGACACGCACTTTTGCAATTGTACCAAGTCAAACTTGTAAATTTATCAAATACGAAGCATATGAAACGTATGTTGAGCGAAGTAAGAGGTGAGAATTGGTGCTGGGGAGGGGACATTCTTAATTTTTTAGGAAACAAAGGTGTGCAATATTTGCAATATACCAATTTTTAAAATAAATTTAGAATAATGGCAAACGAAGTAATGCAACTTAGGGATCCAAACAGCAAATTACAAGGTTTTTAAAGGTGAGTGTGTTAAGTTGGTGAAGTAAAGGGGTGGGGGAGGAGTGCGTATTCTTAGGTTTATACAAACAAAGGAGTTCAATATATTTTGTGCGAATCCGGAAATTATAGTAAAGTATGAAAATAACATGCAAAGAAATGCGTGTTAGGGTTACGAACGATGCGTTGCAACGCGTTTTAGGGTTAGCAGACACGCGAAACTTAGCAGAAATCTGAATTCGTCAACTCTGAAAACGCTAAGTCCAAACATTTTTTTTTTGGTTTTTTTTTTTTTGCCATGAATATTCGGACGGCTGCAACTTCGAGCGACGCGGCGGCGGCGGCGGCAGCAGGCGCCCCTTCCCACACGAACGATCTTGGTCCCTGCGGCGAGGAGACGACGTGGCACGCTTTCCCAATCGATCCTGCTTTGGCTCGTATGAAGTTAAAGTCTTATGCGTATTGCGGGCGAAGGAAATTTTTGAAAGAGCTGTGTCGGAGCGTATTCGACTTTAACTTCTACGAACCAAAGCCCGATCTAATTGGAAAAGCGTGCCACGTCGTCTCCTCGCCGCAGGGACCAAGATCGTTCGTGTGGGAAGGGGCGCCTGCTGCCGCCGCCGCCGCCGCGTCGCTCGAAGTTGCAGCCGTCCGAATATTCATGGCAAAAAAAAAAAACCAAAAAAAAAATGTTTGGACTTAGCGTTTTCAGAGTTGACGAATTCAGATTTCTGCTAAGTTTCGCGTGTCTGCTAACCCTAAAACGCGTTGCAACGCATCGTTCGTAACCCTAACACGCATTTCTTTGCATGTTATTTTCATACTTTACTATAATTTCCGGATTCGCACAAATATTGAACTCCTTTGTTTGTATAAACCTAAGAATACGCACTCCTCCCCCACCCCTTTACTTCACCAACTTAACACACTCACCTTTAAAAACCTTGTAATTTGCTGTTTGGATCCCTAAGTTGCATTACTTCGTTTGCCATTATTCTAAATTTATTTTAAAAATTGGTATATTGCAAATATTGCACACCTTTGTTTCCTAAAAAATTAAGAATGTCCCCTCCCCAGCACCAATTCTCACCTCTTACTTCGCTCAACATACGTTTCATATGCTTCGTATTTGATAAATTTACAAGTTTGACTTGGTACAATTGCAAAAGTGCGTGTCTTACTTTGAAAAGAATAGAAAATTACAAGTCCTGTCTGCACACACACAACTATTATACTTACTATTTTGTCAGTGACAAGATTCAATTCGTGCTCCGTTGCCATCATATGATTAAAACTGCAAGGGCAAAATTTTCTAATTCCAACACACTACAAGAG
Source organism: Lumbricus rubellus (assembly GCA_945859605.1). Lineage (NCBI taxonomy): Eukaryota > Metazoa > Annelida > Clitellata > Crassiclitellata > Lumbricidae > Lumbricus > Lumbricus rubellus. Next base: position 145,849 of record OX243819.1, on the reverse strand, counting down.
TAAAATTTCTAAGTCCGAACACACTGTAAGAGCTAAAATTTCTAAGTCCAAATGCCTTGTAAGGCTGAAATTTTCTAAGTCCAACACACTGAATGAACAAATTTCTAAGTTCGACACACTACAAGAGCAAAAATTTCTAAGTCCGAAAGCTCTGTAAGGCTGAATTTGACTAAGTCCAAAACGCCGAATGAAAAAATTTCTACAAGAGCAAAAATTTCTAAGTCCGAATGCACTGTAAGGCTGAAATTGACTAAGTCCAACGCGCTGAATGAAAAAATTTCTGTGTTCGACACACTACAAGAGCAAAAATTTCTAAGTCCTAAAGCACTGTAAGGTTGAAGTCCAACACATTGAATGAAAAAATTTTAAGTTCGACACATTGCAAGAGATAAAATTTCGAAGTTCAAATGCTCTGAAAGGACGACATTTGCTAAGTTCTACACACTGAATGAAAAAACATTTCTACAAGAGCTCAAATTTCTAAGTCCGATTGCTCTGTAAGACTGAAATTGAGTAAGTCCAACACGCTGAAAGAAAAAAATTTCTATATTCGACACACTACAAGAGCAAAAATTTCTAAGTCCGAATGCTCTGCAAGGTCGAGATTTTCTAAGTCCAACACATGGCAAAACTTTTTTAAAATTTTTAAGTCCGAAACACTACAAGCCTGAAATTTTCTAAGCCCAAATACCCTGCAAGGCTGAAATTTTAAGTCCAACACACTGAATGAAAAAAAATTTAAGTTTGTCACCCTGCAAGAACTAAAATTTCTAAGTGCAAATGCTCTGAAAGGTCGACAATTACTAAGTTCTACACACTGAATGAAAAATTTTTCTACAAGAGCTAAAATTTCTAAGTCCGATTGCTCTGTAAGACTGAAATTGAGTAAGGCCAACCCGCTGAATGAAAAAATTTCTGTGTTCGACACACTACAAGAGCAAAAATTTCTAAGTCCGAATGCTCTGCAAGGTCGAGATTTACTAAGTTCTACACACTGAATGAAAAAATGTTAAGATTGACACACTACATACAATAGCTAAAATTTCTAAGTCCGATTGCTCTGTAAGATTGAAATTGACTAAGTCCAACACACTGAATGAAAAAATTTTAAGTTTGGCACACTGTAAGAGCTAAAATTTCTAAGTCCAAATGCTCTGAAAGGTTGACATTTACTAAGTTCTACACACTGAATGAACAAAACTTTTCTACAAGAGCTAAAATTTTTATGTCCGATTGCTCTATCAGACTGAAATTGGCTAAGTTCAACTCCCTGAATGAAAAATTTTTAAGTTTGACACACTGCAAGAGATAAAATTTCTAAGTCCAAATGCTCTGAAAGTTCGACATTTACTAAGTTCTGCACACTGAATGAACAAAAATTTTCTACAACAGCTAAAATTTCTAAGTCCGATTGCTCTGTAAGACTGAAATTGACTAAGTTCAACTCAATGAATGAAAAAATTTTAAGTTTGACACACTGCAAGAGATAAAATTTCTAAGTCCAAATGCTCTGTAAGACTGAAATTGACTAAGTCCAACAAATTTTTAAGTTTGACATACTGCAAGAGATAATATTTCTAAGTCCAAATGCTCTGAAAGTTCGACATTTACTAAGTTCTACACACTGAATGAAAAAATTTTAAGTTTGTCATCCTGCAAGAACTAAAATTTCTAAGTCCGATTGCTCTGTAAGACTGAAATTGACTAAGTTCAACTCAATGAATGAAAAAATTTTAAGTTTGACACACTGCAAGAGATAAAATTTCTAAGTCCAAATGCTCTGTAAGACTGAAATTGACTAAGTTCAACTCAATGAATGAAAATTTTTTAAGTTTGACACCCTGCAAGAACTAAAATTTCTAAGTCCGATTGCTCTGTAAGACTGAAATTGGCTAAGTTCTACATACTGAATGAAAAAAGTTTAAGTTTGACACACTGCAAGAGATAAAATTTCTAAATCCAAATGCTCTGTAAGACTGAAATTGACTAAGTCCAACACACTGAATGAAAAAATTTCTACAAGAGCAAAAATTTCTAAGTCCGAATGCACTGTAAGGCTGAAATTGACTAAGTCCAACACACTGAATGAAAAAATTTCTGTGTTCGACACACTGCAAGAGATAAAATTTCTAAGTCCAAATGCTCTGAAAGGTCGACATTTACTAAGTTCTACACACTGAATGAAAAAGTTTAAGTTTGACACACTACAACATCTAAAATTTCTAAGTCCGGTTGCTCTGTAAGGACATAAATTGGCTAAGTTCAACACACTGAATGAAAAATTTTTAAGTTCAACACGGACAGACAGACAGACAGACATACAGACAGACAGACAGACAGACAGACAGACAGACAGATAGACAGATAGATAGACAGACAGACAGACAGACAGACAGACAGATAGACAGACAGACAGACAGACAGATAGATAGACAGATAGATAGACAGACAGACAGACAGACAGATAGACAGACAGACAGACAGACAGACAGACAGGAATGCGCACGCAAAGGTCTTTACATCAAAAGGACTATAATTATAGGGTAGTTCCTAGAACAATGCCCCACTCCAGCTAAGTGTTCTGTTCGCCGCGATGGTTTGAAAATACAGTTATAGGGTAGTTCATACCCCACTCCAACTAAGTGTTTGGTCCGCCGCGGTGTTTTGAAAAGACCTGTCCTTTGTGTTCTGTCGGTGGATGACGTCATTATTCCTTTGTGTTTTTATAACTAATTACCGTTTTTAATACATTTTGGATGCTTCTACCGATGGCGCGCGGGGTGGGGCGGGGCGGGCCTCTCCGGACCTGGAACAGCTCCTTTGTTTCCGGAGTTGGAACAGTAGAGGATGCGGAGTTGGAACAATAGAGGCTCCGGAGTTGGAACAATAGAGGCTCCGGAGTTGGAACAATAGAGGCTCCGGAGTTGGAACAATAGCCTTGAACTTTGGCCCATTTATTCGTACCCATACCCGCCAAAAAATGATATTACTAGATCCATTTGTACCCTACTACGATCACTATTTAGGCGATAGTTTGACGTGCAGAAGGTCGTCCAGAGAAGTCTAAGTCTACAATCTTAAACGTTAGCTTATGGAAAAGGTCGTCCAGAGAAGTCTAAGTTTACAATCTTAAACGTTAGCTTATGGAGAAGGTCGTCCAGAGAAGTCTAAATCTACGTTAGCTTATGGAGAAGGTCGTCCAGAGAAGTCTAAGTCTACAATCTTAAACGTTAGCTTATGGAGAAGGTCGTCCAGAGAAGTCTAAGTCTACAATCTTAAACGTTAGCTTATGGAGAAGGTCGTCCAGAGAAGTCTAAATCTACGTTAGCTTATGGAGAAGGTCGTCCAGAGAAGTCTAAGTCTACAATCTTAAACGTTAGCTTATGGAGAAGGTCGTCCAAAGAAGTCTAAGTCTACAATCTTAAACGTTAGCTTATGGAGAAGGTCGTCCAGAGAAGTGTAAGTCTACAATCTTAAACGTTAGCTTATGGAGAAGGTCGTCCAGAGAAGTCTAAGTCTACAATTCCAAACGTTAGTCTATGGAGAAGAAGATCGAGGTCGACCGAGTCGTAACAATTATCCTACTCAGCTCAGTAACCTATTAATTTATTATCTTAAAATATGCATATCATGTTGTTATTATGCGCAATGCATAAAAATACGCATGCTATATAATAGTACAAGTGTAGCACTGAGAGATTAGTGCAGGAATAGTTTGATGAATTATTAGCCAGAATCACATTCCCACATAAGTCTTTGAGATAAAAGTATAAAATGATTCGTTTTATTGATCTCTTGCTGACATAGCGCAGCCATTCACAATGAAGGAAATGATTCAATTACGAGAATAGCAATGAAAATGGCGCATAACTAGCTTCTAGTCAACCTTATAGTTAAGAAAGAAAAACCATTCGTCAAAAGGATCAGTTTATTCATAGATACATAATTACATATAATTTAGTCCATCTGTTGTTGGGCGAGTAAAGTAAAGCACAAGAAGAGAAGCTTGATGAGCTGCAACGAACTGCAGATGAATTTTCTTTGTTGGGGAATTTCTGTCAGCAATGATTTCAAACTGTGAGACTTTTCAAAAGCTTAATTCTCAATAGTTGTCAATATATTTTCCGCTCCAATCTAATTTGGTCACAGCTTCAGGAAAATCAACAAAGTTGTCTTTCCAATTATTTAGAAGTTGACAACGTGTGCCTCCTCCTTTTTCTCCATCGTAATGTAAACCCTTTTCCCGCCGATTGACACTTAGACAAGATTTTAAGTCACCGTTGTAGCTGTTTAGATTACTGTACACAGTGAACAATTTCTCCTGATAAGCATAATAGACGAACCATACGGACCACATAGAATCCTCTGTTTTCTGCTGCTTAAAACTTTTATACCACACAGTTGGCAAAATGCCTGGAACGCATGGACAGAATTCGCGATCTTTGCTATGAAGCTGATACCAATTTTGAAATCTCATCCAAACTGATGGTTTTGGAGAGAATCCCCAGGTTCCAAGACATTTGTACATGAATACCGTGTGGTTCTTTGGACCTTTCAAATGCGTTGATGAACCATCATGAGAAAGAACAATGTCACTTTGCAGAGTGGCTCCGGCAAATATGGACGACGTCTCGTAGAATCCATGCACCTTCTTAAGCCACCGGTAACAGTATTTTGATACATTCATATCGTCTTCCAAAATCAGAACAATTTCCTTCGATTCAAGACTTCTTGGTTTCCAAGTGTAAATCCACTGACCGTATATCCCGACATGATTTCTGTGAACATAAACACGAGTTGGACCTTTCTTCCAATGAAACGATTTCGCTGCTTCGACCGTCTTATTATCCACGTTGCCTTGTTTGTCTCTGTCAATCCAGATCTCTACAGATCCGCTATCTCCGTCCAATTCAATCTCGTCAATTGTTTTCAACAACGTTAAGAGAGATTGTGATCTCTTGAAAGTGATGACTATTATGCGAAAGTCTACTTCATCCTTGTAACTGTATGGTTTGCCAAATACATTGACGCTCTTTATTAATGTTTTCTGCGTTGTGGTGTTAAATTGTCTAAATTTTACGACACATAGAATCGCGAATGCTGATAGAATTAACAGTCGAATGCAATTAAAGATGCGCATCTTCATGATTTTCGCTTCAATTTAACAAACTTCCGTCATTTATGTTAAAGCTAAAAAAGGTACTGAGCTACTTCCGTCATTTATGTCAAAGCTGACAAAGTACTGAGCTACTGCAAACGTTTTGTCGTAGTTTATACTGTGATCTATTAACCACTTCTTGAAACTGTAACAGTGTTACAGTATGTCTAATCACATAGTGTGATAAACCAACTCAAATCGATAGTCTACTTTCCCGTCACACGATACCAATGTTTGGTCTCTTCTCTGCATTTTCCTGTAGATTTCTACAGTGCAAAAATAAAACGTTAGACTTCACATAGACTAACAGAACAGTACTTTTCAAACGTTTCATTTCTGGTTCTTCATACGTATTAAGCTCGTGCACACCGACGACGTGCGTGTCCTCTGACGTGTGGTGAAATTAAACGGATCACGTATTTTATCGGCTCTGCTCTGCAGGACGACAATTAACTCGCAGTCTGCAAAATGTTTGTGAATTTTTGTCACAGCCGTAGAGCGACCTGTGTAAAGTCTATGGACTGTATTTGCTGTCTAACTAAAAACTTGAAAAATAGAGGATCTCAAAGGTCTTACGGATAGAAATTGAGCTTGAAGGAGCACTACAGCAATTAAGCAGTCATCTTCATTTTGGTGGATTTAATGACACATAGCAGTATAACGGATAATAATAAATATTATGTAGAAGAGATTTTGTGCATTGACAATGCGTGTTTTTCTTAGCAGAGACCTTAAATGGCAGGATTCAGGTTTAATGCTTTGTCTCCTTTGGACCCATTACTTCAGCCACAAATGTATCCGTGTACACCCATAAACGATTTCTCTGTTATTATGCCGTGCTGTAATAATTTTTCATCTTAATAATCTCTCAAAGTACCTCGATTTTTTTTAAAGCAATCTAATATAATTGATTAATGGTGTACAAGATCTCTGCTGGACAGAGTAAAGATGAGACAAAAAGAATTGGGTGGGTCATTTGCTGCGAGGTAACTCACTACAGAAAGAAATAATTGAACGAAGATTGGAGGGAAAGAGGTGCAGAGGAAGACATAGACAAAAACTGCTGGACGGGATGAGGCCAAAATGTCGTTAGGTAAGATAGATGCGATCCGTGAACTTATAATTTATTTATTTCTTAATTGCTGTAGTGCTCCTTTAAGCTCTCGACTACAGCTCCGACACTGAATCATCGGAGTCTCACGCTGAAGCTCTCGCACAATTGCGAGTGAAGGACTTGCTCAAGGCCCAGACCTCACGACAAATCTAGTCAATATTGCGTAGTATCGGATTGCGGTTTCATCCTGATTGATAAAAAAGAAGGTAGGTTCGATGTGCCACACATTCAGCAGTGTTGATAAAATTTCATCCAGTCAACAGAGTGTAGCCTACTATAGAGAGAATTGAATAGACGAAGAAACACTATAGAAAAACCAGAGCAGCATCTACATAAAGATGGTCACGTGATTCATACGTGATATCATCAGCATAAGAAAATGTAGGGTTGATGCCAAAAAGAACTCACAAAGACAAGCAACTGCTGCCGGTGAGTTAGGATGTAAACTAGAATAGTGGAGAAAAATTATTGCGAACGCTGAAGCAGGATCTCATACATGACATGGTAGACATGACATCAGAGGTTGAGGCGGAGGAGGAGGCTTTATAGAGCGAGACGAAAGACTATAAACACTAATCGGACAGCATGGTTAATAACATGGGCGTAACTTTCCTCTGAAAAGTGGGGGGTGACTATTTCTTTGCTCACAACTTCCTTCCCTTTTCCCCTCGACTTCTTTAGTCCTTACCCCTACCGAGATACGAACTTAGCATAAACTCTAGTGAGAACTCTTCCTCCCCTCCTTCTCCATTCTCACTCGTTTACCCCTTCGTCTCTCTCGCTGGTGTGCCCCACGATATCTCCACTCACGGATCATTAAGTCTACGTTTAAAGCACGCCTCTTTAACAACTCTTCGTCTGTCTCGATAGCCACTTCAATTCTATCTCATAGTACACGTAGTGTGCATTTGCACTTTTTGCTTAATTGTAGCCTATTCCCACCGTCATGCCAATCCAGCTGACAACTTGAAATACAATGGATAAGATTGTTCAAATAGTTTCAAAGGCGCTCCTCTACACACAACACGATATATCTATATGAATTTTATTCACTTAAAATTTACTTATATCCCGTGTAAAATGGAGTGTAGTATCGGGTGCGAAAATGAACTGATCTGGCCTATTATTTTGTCTTCTCCCTCTCTAAAAGCGTTCTTCCCCATCTATCAGGGCTGTTAAAAGCCCAATGATTTTTCAGAACTGCACAACCCCTTCTTTCCCTTCCCATCCTCCATGGTAAATTACTTCCAATCGGAGGACAGTACTGTAGCCTTTTTGACTAGTTTTAGCTGTACATACAGTAGTGCTTCTATAACTGCCCATTTTGTGCACAACTGTACGTTAAAAAAGCCCTGCAATCTATAACATAATTATTGTATGAATAGATCTACATGGTTATTTGTCCGCTCTCTTATCTGACCAACCTGTCTTAATAGGATGATATAGGCTAATCCTAATTATATTGTGCGCCACGTTCCTCTATGAACCGCACATGCTCCGATTGTGCAAAAGTTTGCTGTCAGCGGTCAACTTTATATCTATTGTGGTCTACTAACAGACAACTGAATCCTGCCCAAAGAATATAACGCTTAGAGTATCCATTCGTCCGAGAAATTATATCACCCAAGAGACAGTCGACTAGCTTGCTGACCCTCCCCTATAGTCTGAGCCAATTTTTTTTCGGATTCGGAGGTTCCACCAATGCTATTCTGATAGTATGCCTATTATGATGATTCCAAAAGGTTGTGTGACCACGCCAATGCCTCTGAACCATAACTATGTGTGGAATTGCTTCACGTTCCCTCCCCAAGCAGCTTAAAGTGGACAGGGAATCCTTCCTTTCCCTTCTAATATAGGATTTACGGCCATGAGTCAGTTTAAAGATTTACTGAGGACAGTGAAGACGCTGCAAAAACCTCTATCAACATTGGCGCCATTGCGATGTTAGTCACGAATAATAATTTTAAAAAGTGGTGGTCATAGTCACAACCACTTTTTGGTCCGGCAAATAAATATTTTTCACACAAGAAAGCACTTGGCTGTCTGACATTATTATGCCATTGCGATATTATTCACGGATAGACAAAATTTACTTAGGAAACAACGGATCTGACTCGAACTTGATTCGGACGAACGACAGCAACTTCGTTGTTCTCAGTGGCGTAACAACCATATAACGAAGGTGGACAAAATCTACGGGCCCCCGAACTCCAAAGGGCCCCCAAGCTTATTAAGTAAAAATGTGTCATGTACTTTTTCGAAGTTTTCCGTTTTATAGTTAGTTTCACTTTCAGATTGTAGACTCTGACCATATGCAGGCCTTGTCTGGACAGGCCCGGATCTACAGTTTTGGGGGCCCTGTGCTGATCGAATGACGGGGCCCCTTACAATTTTAAGAAGCCAGGCAGACATACAATAACCCGAAACATAATTCGTTATATTCTGTAGATAGGACAATAATATTGTCACGAGCTCGCGACTCACGCACTGACATCAAGGGCGGAGTTTGGTTTCCGTTCTTGGGGAGTGGAGGGCTAAAAACTTGGGCTTAGGCTCGGGCGGAAACTTAGTCCAGAGCGAGAGGCGCCGAAATTTCTTTATCCTCGGCACAAAAATAGTTGATAGGCCTTAACTTTTTGAGTCATCAGGTCGAAATCTCATAAAACCATGCTATTTTCTCCGCCCAAAAAGCTGATGACTTTTTTTAGTCATGAGGTCGAAATCTCATAAAAGTGATAAAACCATTGACCTTTTTTAGTCACGAGATTGAAGTTTCGGTTCGCGAAAAAACATTTTCCCCGCATATATTTTTGAGTCTGGGCCTTCTGGGGGAGGGGGGGCTAAGCCCGAGAAAAGATATCATTTTCATGGTAAAAATATGACTCTGGACCTTCTTGGGAGCTTATCCCCCTTCCCTTAGCCCCTGATAAACTCCGCCCACCGCCCGTGGTTCGGCTTCTTTATAGGCCTATTGGTGATTATTCACGTAACCCTGGGTCTTCTTCTCTAGCCTATATCATCGAAAGTCCCTCGCATTTTCTCCCCAAAAGTTATCAGTGACTCGTACAGTTTGAGAAGGATACATCAAAGTGACGTCATCATATACTAGGTCTATGACATTTATTTTGGTTATATATTTTTATTATTTAGTCATAGCTATGATTGCTAATTTGCTATGCATAATGCATAATGCATTGCAATTTACACTGTTTCTTTCCTGAATCCTCACTTTATTTATTTTTTACTTTTACAATTTGGGGCCCCACCGAAACTTGGGGCCCTGTGCTGCAGCACAATCAGCACCGTGGTTAATCCGGGCCTGTGTCTGGATACGACGGATATGATAAATGATACGCATGTGTCGTGTCTGTCGGGACTGTGAGAGCATTTGACCCGTAGTAGACATTAACACTTAGTTGCACGTTATGATTAGGAGCGGGGTCTACGGTCAGGGTATTATATACGTTCATCCATGGAGGTCGAGGTTCATCCAAGTGCCCGACCAGAGGAATGATGCTTGAAACAGTATCTGCTTTCGTTTCCGCTCCCTCTAATTCGAGCTGTGGGTTTGTGTGTCTGTCTCTCTCTGTCTGTCAGACAGACAGACACAGAGAGAGATAGGTATGTCCGTCTCTCTCACTCTCTCTCTTGCATTCTTTGTGTGTGTGTGTGTGTGTGTGTGTGCATTGTGTGTACTTGTCTTTGCCTCTGTCTCTGTCAATGTATCTCGAGCCAAGCGTTGAAGTGACTGATACACGCTGCACATTGCAATGTTCATTCCTTCGCGCTCATAATAACAGTCACTGCATTCATTCATTTACCTTTATCTTGATTATCACTATTGCGGTGCCTAAGGAAAATTGCCATCAAGAAATTCAAGATGAATGCCATGAAACGCACATACAGTTCTGGCAGTTAGAAACGAGCAGAGAAAAATCGAAAAACTGAGGCTGCTGTGGTCGGCATTCTCTCCATCAATTTGTTTTTTAAGATGCAAATTCAAAAGTGCCGATATTCCTGCAGCTGCAGCTATTGAGGACAACTCAGAGTAGGAAGACTTAGAAAGTCGATGTTAAATTGGCCACTGGCTGTGTGCTCTTTGTGACTTTGTCACCCTCCCAGTCACCGTCGCCATGCAGTGCAGAGCGCTCCTGCTCAAAATTGAAAATAATAAAGACTTATCTTAGGTCAACTAAGACCTATTTCACAGGACTGGCTTGATGGTCAAAACAATTGAATATCGATGACTTGATATATATTATATACACTATTGCAAACAGTACTGTAAGACTAGAATACTTAACTCCACGACTCTTCTACACTATATTCTCTTTGCAGATGACACTAATGCCTTCATATCTCATGCTTCATATGACTATCTAATATCACTTGTTAATGAGGAATTGGCCCTAGCCAATGATTGGTTTAGGGCAAATAAGTTGTCACTAAATTTGTCAAAAACTAACTATATTTTATTTAGAACCTCTCAAAAAGTAATTCCAAATTCGAACAGGGAAATTAAAATTGATGACACAATAATTCCTTCTGTTTCATCAAAAAAAATTCTTGGAGTTCACATAGATCAGCATTTAAAATGGGATACACATATTCTAGAAATTACTAAGAAAGTCTCAAAAAACATAGGAATACTCAGAAGAATATCTTATTTGCTTCCACCACATGTACTGCGACAGTTATATTCTACATTAATCCATCCCTACTTAACGTACTGCAATTTCATCTGGACTTCCACCTATGACACCCACTTGACCAGTCTTATAACACTCCAGAAGAGGGCCATAAGAATTATCACTAAGTCTCCATACACTGCCCATACAAAGCCTCTATTTTTAGAACTTAATCTCTTAAATATAACCGAAATTAGAACAGCTCAGACCTTGGAATTTATGTATAAATTTAATAACAACCTGCTACCTTCTGCCTTTTTAGACTACTTTCCTACAATCAAACACAGTCATCTTACTAGAAGTAATAGTGAATACATAAGTGTTTATCCAAGAACTAATATACGAAAATTCTCCATTAAATATCAAGGTCCACGAATATGGAATAATTTACCAACAACTTTGAGAACTGCTAAACCTTTATTTCACTTTAAACAATTAATTAAAGCACACATTGCAAAAAAGGATGTAGGCTATGTCTCTAGTAAATAGAAGTGAACTGTCGTTTTATTCTTTTCTTTTTCTTTTTGTATTATTTGTGCACTAGAATTTTATATAATCTTCCAGCACTGATTGCTGACCTCCCAACATTTTATCTGGTTAATCTTGAAGCTGATAGTAGGGCCCCTACCTAGCGGGATTTTTTTTCCCTTCAGGGAAGTAGAACAGAATGTAGCAAGCTCGGACATTCGACCAGTATAGCCTTGACTTTCGTCCAATCTGACCAGTATAGCCTTCAGTTTCGTCCATTTGACCAATACCAGCCTAAAAAAACTGAGTGCCCGCGCAGTTTGACCAATATAGCCTTACTTTTTCATATTCGGCGTCTGTCGTAAAAAAGTAAAAAAGTAAAAAAGTAAAAAAGTAAAAAAGTAAAAAAAAAATTTCTCCGGCGTATACAAAATAACTGAAAAAATGGAATATACAACTCGGCATAAAGACAAGATATCCCAATATAAAATGGACTACTCATCGTATAATCTGAAAGAATTACGACAAATTCCTAAACAGAGAGGACAAAGAGGATACTCGAGTTTGCGAAAAGCGGAACTCATAGCGTTCATATCGCGGGGAGATCGACTAGGCGCTCGGGCTCAGGTCAACAAAACACCAGCGCATACTCCCGCCACTGTGCGAGAATTGCGAGAAATTGCAGAAAAGAGAGGTGTGCGAGGATACTCGAGATTAGCAAAAGCGGAACTTACGGCATTCTTGACTACTACTTGGAAATTTTTGCATCCGGGGAAAAATAAAATAGTTTTTTCGGATTGGCTGACTAGCGAGATTAGTCGGTTACCTCCGCAAATAAAACCGCCCATTCATAGGTTCAAACTTCGAGAGACTGCGACGGCTATCAAAGGGTTTACAAAAAGATACACGATCGATGGCAACAACAGGATCGATGTTGCAACTTTTCTCAAGGCTGTAAGACCGCAGGTAGTTAGGCTGCTAGCGAAAAATCGCGGGGTAAAAGTTCAACTCGATCTCATGTGCGTAATGGAGAAAGTAGATATGAAAACCGGCGAAGTAGTAACGGCTGAGCCTAATTTCAAATCAAAGAGTGATATTATTTTAGAAGCAACCGATGTGAGAGAAATATATACCAACGCAGCGGATAAAATTAAGGAGAGCATGGCAAGTTTTCAGATGCGGGGGAGTAATTGGAGATTCAAAACCGTTTTGAAGTTGGATATCGATACAGTGGTATATAAACCATTGAAAGGTAGTTCCTACATTCCACTTCCAGATTATTTAGCGAATAAAAAGGCTATTATTAATATGAAGAACAAAGATGAGGAATGCTTCAAGTGGTGTGTAGCGAGAGCTGTAAACCCCGTTGAAGAACACCCGGAGAGAATTACGAAGGAATTAATAAGACAGTCTGAGGAACTCAATTGGTCTGGTATCGAATTCCCTGTAGCAGCGGATGCTAATGTGCTGAGTAAGTTTGAGCGAAATAATAATATTAGTGTTAATGTTTTTGGTTACGAGAAAGATGTGAATGTATTCCCACTATATATATCAAGGCATGAGAATGATAGGTGTGTAGATCTATTACTCATTTCTGATGGAGAAAAGAAGCATTATTGTTGGATCAGGAATTTCAATAGACTGATGGCGGTGAAAACAGAAAATACTACTACATCAATGTACTATTGCAAAAGATGCTTGATAGGGTTCAGTAGAAAAGAATCGCTTCACAAACATACTGAGTACTGTTCGCAGCAGGACGCCCAACGAATAGAACTTCCAGAACCTGGGACTATGCTAAGTTTTACACATTATTATCGGAAGATGCGTGTACCGTTTGTGTATTTTGCCGACTTTGAATCGTTCATCAAACCTATCGGTACATGTCAACCCGTTCCTAGCACGTCTTACACCAACAAGTATCAAAAACATACACCCAGCTCGTTTTGTTATCACATGAAATGCTTCGACGATGATGTTTATTCCCAAGAGCCGGTGCGGTTTACAGCTGAAAACGAAGACGATGATGTTGCACAGTTATTCATAGACTCTATCGAGGAAAATGTAAAACGGATATACAACCAGTTCAAATTCCCCAAGAAGATGATATTCGGTAAAACTGAAGAGAAAAGTTTTGATGAGGCCGTCAACTGCCATATCTGCGGGGGAGAGTTGCGTGAGGACCGAGTACGAGATCACTGCCATTTGACTGGAAAATTTAGAGGTGCCGCTCACAACCTTTGTAATTTGAAATACAAAGTCCCCAAGTTCTTCCCCGTCGTATTTCACAATTTGACCGGTTATGATAGCCATTTATTTATCAAGAAATTACGAGGTGAACACGGCGAGAAAATCAAATGCATTCCCTGCAACGAAGAAAAGTATATCTCATTCAGCAGAGAGGTCGTCGTCGATAGATTTGTAGACAAAGATGGGAAAGAGAGAGAAGTCAAACGCGAATTACGTTTTATCGATAGTCTTAGATTCATGCCCCAGAGTCTCGACGCGTTATCGAAAAATCTTCAGAAAGATCAGTGCAAGAATTTAGGGAAATTTTTTGAAGGTGAGAAGCTGGATCTTTTACTCAGAAAAGGCGTTTACCCGTATGATTACGTCGACGGTGTTGAAAGATTAAACGAAACCGAATTGCCGCCGAAACATGCCTTCTATTCAAAACTAACCGATTCGGGTATTAGTGAAAAAGATTACGCGCACGCGAAAACGGTATGGGACAAATTTGAATGCAAAACATTACGCCAATATCACGACTTGTACAATTTATCGGATGTTCTATTATTAGCGGATGTCTTTGAAAACTTTAGAGACGTCTGTATGAAGAACTACAACCTAGATCCCGCGTGGTATTATACTTCGCCGGGACTTGCTTGGGATGCGGCGTTGAAGACGACTGGCGTAGAGTTGGAGTTGTTGAGCGACTGCGATATGTTGCTGATGATCAAGCAGGGAATACGAGGAGGCGTCAGCACGATTTCACATCGATACGCGAAAGCGAACAACGAGTACATGGGAGAAGCTTTCAATCCCACCCAGCATTCAGTATTCATTCCATACTTGGACGCGAACAACTTGTACGGATGGGCGATGAGCAAACCGTTACCAACTCACGGGTTCGAATGGATGAACGATGGCGAATTGACTGATTGGAGAAACATTACCGAACGAGATGGAGTGGGATGTGTGTTAGAAGTCGACTTAGAATATCCAAAGGAATTGCACGACCTGCATAATGATTATCCTCTAGCTCCAGAGAGTGTAAAACCCGCGGGATCGAATGTAGCGAAACTCATTCCAAACTTGAACGACAAAAAGAAGTACGTCGTTCATTACGGAAATTTAAAATTGTACGAACGTCTCGGATTGAAAATCGTAAAAATACATCGAGGAATAAAATTTGAAGAAAGTGCCTGGCTGAAAAAGTATATCGATCTGAATACAAACCTGAGAACGAAAGCTACGAACGATTTTGAGAAAGACTTTTTCAAACTGATGAACAATAGCGTTTTCGGCAAAACAATGGAGGCTATCGAGAATCGAGTTGACATACGATTGGTGAGTGATGAGAAGGAAGCCATCAAGCTAGCCGCGAAAACTAATTACGACAGACGAACTATTTTCGACGAAAACCTCATCGCCGTTCACATGAAAAAGACCAAGTTGTTTTACAACAAGCCGATATATCTAGGAATGTGTATATTAGACATCAGTAAGACGCTCATGTATGATTTTCATTATAATTACATCAAGGCCAAGTACGGAGATAGGGCCAAGCTATTATTCACCGATACCGATTCTTTGGCGTATGAAATTAACACGGAAGACTTCTACAAAGATATTTCCCCCGACGTCTAGTAAGTAAGCCGTTTATTGACAAAGCATCAAACACGTACAAAAGAGCAGTAATCAGTACAAATTCAATGACTTTCGAGTGATCGGTGCATAAGTCAAAGTATGTTCGATACTTCAGACTATCCGAGCGATCATCCGTCAGGTATAGAATCTGGCGCTAATAAAAAAGTGGTTGGTATGTTCAAAGACGAGGCCGCGGGAAAACAGATTGAAGAATTTGTCGGGCTGCGATCCAAGTTGTACTCTTACAAAATGGCGGGTGAAGACTACAAGAAATGTAAAGGTGTGAAAAAGAACGTCGTCAAGAAATCAATCACTCACGCAGATTACAAAGACTGCGTGTTTACGAAAAGACAACAGTCGAGAGCGATGAACGTCATTCGATCCTATCGTCATGAAATTTACACCGAAGAAGTAAATAAAATAGCTCTGTCCGCCGACGACGACAAAAGAGTAATAATGGACGACGGGATCCACACCCTAGCCTATGGGCACTACACGCTGAAAACTAAACAAAATAAAGAATAATTTACACTAATATAAAATGGATGCGGCAAAAAAAGTGTGTTCTAAATGCAAAATAGAAAAAAGCTTGGACGAATTTCACAAAGATCATACGCAAAAGAGCGGGTATTACCCCAGCTGTAAAATTTGTAAAAATGCCAAAGTGAAAGAGCTTGCGCACAAATACGCAAGACAGGAAATTAGGGAGACAAAAGACACAAAAGTTTGCAGCCGGTGTAAGGTAAATCAGAACATATCGGAATACGTCAACAATCGATTTCAAAAAGATGGAAAGGCGAATGAATGCAAAAATTGCAGACATAAATATTATCTGGCCAACGCAGAAGCTCGAAATAAATATCAAAAAGCGTATATTACAACCCGAAGGCAGAATGACCCGGAGTTTAAATTACTAACAAATATGCGCTGTAGGCTTGGCGACGCACTAAGAGGCAAATCGAAATCACAAACGACACGACAACTTGTTGGCATTGACTTTGAAATATTCACCAAATGGATTCAGTTTCAATTTGATGAAGAAATGACCATGGAAAATTACGGATCCTATTGGCACATCGACCATGTTCTACCCCTATCTTCGTTCAACTTACTCGATGAAGAAGAACTCCATAGAGCCATGAATTGGGTGAATTTACGCCCTTTGCTACCGCTGAAAAATTTGCAAAAAGCGAGCAAAATAGATCGTTGGTCATATATTATGCAGGAAGTAAAATCTCATTACTTTTTGAAACATTTAGAAAATGAGTTTTGAGACAAACAAAAACATAAATGTTGAAGGCATATTTCTACCAAATACCTCTCTGTCAAACATACAGCTGATCGATGCCGCGAAAAAGCTCAATATCCCTAATTTCCGGGGAGTATTTCTCAGAGACGAGCTGCCGAAGAAACCTAGCCGGACTGAATGCGGGATATTGAATCTAGACGATTCTAATGGAACCGGCTCGCACTGGGTTGCTTTTTTGAAGAACGGCAAGGATAAAATATATTTCGACAGCTATGGCCTGCCCCCTCCTACAGAACTGCTAGAGTATTTACAGAGTCCCGTGTACTACAATAGCGAACGCGTACAGCCCGACAACGAAGTGTTTTGCGGTCATCTATGCCTGCACGTCCTGAAAAAAACATGCAAAGATGGGGTGAGTTTTCAAGAAGTTATAAACAGCCTGCATTGAAAATTATATTCAGATGTAAAAAATGCCTGTCGATAAATTTGGACATACAGATTCAGGATCTACTCAAAGAGTAATTGCTGGCGGAGTTACTGAAAGTCAAGTAAACAGTACTTTTCTAAGGCTGGATGGAGCAAACCCCGCGACTGGAGATCTAAATATGAGTGGCCATACTATTAGAGGTCTGCCTACAACGAATACAGCGAATACAGCGAATACTCCGGAAGCGGGGATAGATGAGGCCGTGAGTCGGGGGCAAGTAATAGATTTACTGCGGAATCACGGCGACGTCCCGACCGACAATAATCATTTGACGAATAAGAAATACGTCGATGAACAACTTACTTCGAAAGTGGCGACGGTGGTAGGGCCCGCGGTTAGCGCTTACAGTTCAACTCAACAGGCTATACTCGCTAGATCTCACACTGCAGTTACTTTTGACGTAATCAGATGCGGTACCGCAAAACACGGTATTGAACAGGGTATCGGAACGACTTCTTTCTTCCCCAGTAAAGCCGGGTACTATATCGTTTCGGCGTACATAGAATTTTGTAACAATAGTAATACCGCGTATGGCACCGTCCACCTGTATAAAAATGGGGTGTCGTACATGCAAATTGCGGGCGGAGGGAGTACGAAAGGTTCGCAAAACCATTCAATCGGTAGTAACATAGTTTTTCTAGACGAGTTCGATTACGTCAACATACACGCTTTTTCATCCATCGCTACGAACATTTTGTGTAGGGACTTTTCAGCGGCATTCTTACGTCCCTGAATTAATAAAAATTATTATATTCAAAATGCCTGTTGATAAATTTGGACATACGGATTCAGGATCTACGCAAAGAATAATTGCAGGGGGCGTTACGCTGTCCCAAGTAAACAGTACTTTTCTAAGGGTAGATGGAGCAAATCCGGCGACTGGGAATCTAAATATGAATGGCCATCATCTCGTAGGGTTACCGACTGATTACCCTTTTACAGGTAACGGGGGTGACGCTATTAGTTCAGCCCAGGCTACTGCCCTAGTCGTTGATAAAACAGCGGATATCGCCCCTAGAGATTACGTTTCGGGTATGAGGGTATCCCCGGGCAATCTAGTGAGAAATACGACGAGCGGTATTACATATAGGTTCGAAGGAACGGCTGGAGCTATAACAGCGGCACCAGCATTGTCCCCGAATTGGCGGCCTACAACCGGACCGGCTATTTGTGTGTTGAAGGAGGGTGGAGGGGGAGTAACCACAATCGTAAGTGGTGGCGCATTCTCGGGCACATATGCAACGCATGGTGGAGCATTCGGAGGCGTATATGTAATGCACCATCAATTAACGGTCGTTGCCATCAATACGGATTCGGCGTATACGACGTCCTTGGGCTTTATAACTATTCCTCGTACGGGCGTATATCGACTTAGCGGATTCGCGAATTTCTTGATAGGAAATGATAGTCCGGGCGAAAAATTAATCGGAATTGCGTATGTCCAAGATGAGTTACATAGTGACGAACTTTTTGAATACAAGGTCAGCGGAACAACGGTTGGCAGCAGAATATCGCTCGTATTACCAACCGTCGCCATATTTTTCGACGCCAACGATAAGCTCGGTATGAAGTTATATTCCGTCATGACCGGAAACAGTCTAACAGCCGGTCGCCGTCTTCTCATGGGCGGAGGCGGATTGCAGGTCGAGTTTTTGTACTAGGTAACCGTAGATACCTATCGTTCATATACGCGCGATAGGTATCTGTAAGTCTCATTATTCTTCGGCGTTATCTTTCTTCAATATACCACGCTCATTTTCTGACCGTCCGATTGAAACCTCAGTAACTTGTCTGAAATCACCATTGCGTACGCCTCCGTATTGGCTGGCGGCGCCGTATTGAACGTGCCTTTGATCTGGATATCGACCACCGATGACTTCAGACGCTCGGATTGCTTGCTCACGTCAAACACCATAATCGGAAACAGATCTTTGAAGTCCGAGGGTGTGATATTGCATTGCGTCATTAGTTCGTCCATTCCATAGTATTTTTCACTGAACGCGGCTGCTGCTCGGTACGCCCGCGCGAATTGTTGATTCGGAAATGATAGATTATAGTCGACAACTGGGTATCGGTCCTGGTTCATCATCACGAACATGTTCTTCAGATCGCAATGATCGAAAACGGATGGATTGTGTAGTTGATCGCCGCTTTTGTCGGTTTGAAAACCCAAGATGATGTACCTAGGCTTCTCAGGTAATGTCTTGACGCTAAGTCTCCAGCTAAAATTAGTCGACTGTGCGACGGAGGTGGTATCGCATTGACGGGCTCTGTACGCAACTGGCAGCGACGCTTTCGATTCGATAGTTTTGTACAATTGCATCTTCTCCATATCCGCGGGAATAACGTGCGGCATGAACCATGAGATTTTATCCAGCCTAACTTTCCCTGCATCCGCTGCGCCCGCGCCGGCGAGTCTAAAAATTGCGTCATCATCGGCTTTACGAACCAGAGTTAGCGTATGTTTCACACCAAAAACAACCTTGTCGTAATCATCGCAAAATCCGAAAATATGCTTCAATGGAACAACAAAGCTAAAAGTACCTTTGGCATTTGGTTTTTGAATTATATACGCCTGTCTCACGGCGAAACCCTGATTATCCGCGATAGCAGCCGTCGCTCCGCTGTCCTTGTACCACAACTGATTCAATCCTTGAGCTAGTTGAAAATCATTCGGGTATTTGAGTAATCCGAGCATCGTCGTTGCTTGACCCGGGTGAAATAACGATTCAATTTCCTGATTCGACAGTGAATACGAAATTTGACTGAAAAGATGCATGAGCCCATTATTCGTAAGGGTTGCTTCATCGGCATTAACGTAGAAGGTGTTGTTGTTGACCGCCTTCGTCAATCTACCCTCGAACAGCAGGTAAGATTCTGCTGGATGACAAAATAGATCTTGAAGTTCGATATTTATTCTAATCTCGCCGGAGGTGTTTAGATTCGCCCCCGATATCGGCTCATACTCGTACCATTCGTAACGTTCGACGCTTTCATCGCTCAATGGTTGTTCGGTAAATCTCAGAATATCGGATGATTGCATTTTTACTACTACGCGATAATATATTTTTTACGCGACCTTCATTCCGCCGCCGTTTAGCGAGCGTACTAAATCTTGTATCGATATGGCGCCGTTCTTCGTCAGGCCGTCCCCCATCATCAGATTATTAATATTCGGGATATTCGAGATATTTGGGCTCGACCCGACGCCGCTCAGCCGCTCTAAAATTTGTATAGTTTCTGGCGTAATTTTCTTGGAGGTGGGAGTAGGAGTAGGGGCAGGAGTAAACAGTTTGGCCACTGCTTTGTCTACTAATCGTTTACCAGCGTCGATTGCGGTTGTTTTCCCAACATCGATGGCCTTTTTCCCAATTTCTTTCGCCACGACTTTACTCGCGTTGAGAGCGGTCGTTGCTAATTGTTTGGCGGCGTTCGACGTTACTAGTCGTTTGAAAAATCCCGAAATTGTATCGAATATTCCCGATCCTCCGATAACGTATTGTTTCCTATACCTCCTTCTATTAATGACCTGCATTTTACAATGTCATCATTATATTTTTGTAAGCATCTTTACTCAGCACTTCCTGCCTCAATAACGCGTCGCACATCGCCACGATCTCGTTTCTCACGCCGGTATTGCCTGCTTTGAAGCTTTGAAATCTCAGCTCCAGCTGTTTCGCTAATACATTCGGATCTTCGGAAATAACGATTACGCCACCCACGCCTTTACCCACCGCATTACGAGTCCTCTTTTCCCATATCGGCTTGATAATTTCTCTATATTTGACGCTCGAAGATGCTTTCGGTTTGTTGGGATTTTTTGGCTGTCTGATAGCATCCGACGCGAGTAGAATCTCGGCGTAATCGTCTCTATCATTATTATCGTATATCGACGTGTTCGGCTGTTTCATCGTCAACAACTCCCAAAGCCCCGGTGTTCCGCTATACGTCTTATTTCCAACCGTCACATCGTCTCCTTGAATAAAAATCGGAGTGTCGCCGATGTAGAATTGACTATTTTTTGATCGTATTCCGAACGTCGTGTCTACGATTTTTCTATCGGAGGCGTATTGATGAAGGTACTTGGTAGCTACATCACCTAATTCTAAAGTTCTAATATCCTCAGTCGGATCGTCGCTATACGCTTCTATCGAGGGATACTGAGGAAATTGAATCTTCAACGAAGCGGGTAGCGTCTGTAGTGCGTTTGTAGTAGCTATCGAGTTTTCTTTGATGGCGGATAGTAAGACATTTTGCTCTTTGGAAATTGCGGATTGCGAATCGACGATAGGCTTGTACAGCTTGGTTAGTTCTTGTTGCAGCCCCGAATCTCCCAATCTCTCCGATAAAAAGTTTTGTTGAATATTCTTCTTGGACTTCAGAAACTCTTCGACTATGAAATTTCTTTTCGCCGGGTCATCTATCTTTAGAAACGACATTTTTAATAAAAAATTTAATGTTTTTCGACATGTTTTCCGGCGTGTTTCTAGACGTGTTTTTCTACATGTTTTTCGACATGTTTTTCGACATGTGTAAAAACACAAGTTAGACGTATTTTCAGACATAGCGACATAGGTCTACATACGTCTACAAAACTCTACAAGTCTACATGATTTCATACATGTTCACGTTAGTCGTCTTTCTCACAGATTCGGTATTTTTCTCAAACATGCTTTGAAAGGACTGCCTGACTTCCTCTCTTCCCCGATCGATGAGAGATTGTTTCGTTTCCTCGTCCATCGCGGCTGCCGCAACTTTCGACTTACTTTTAATTTCTTCTTTCATGCCATTGAATTTTTCAATCTCACTTAGAATCAGAGAATATTCCTCGTCTGAAATGTGATCATCCACGAGTGCTTTTGAAATATGGTCGCTGATCGTGTTGAGCTTCGCGTCAGCTAGCGTTTTGATCTTTTCGTGTTTCTCCGCCTTCAGGGCGAGCTTTTTACAGATTCGGCTGCCAATTATACTCAATAGCCCCGCACCTAGCGCTGTCCCTTCCATAGCAATAGCGATGGGGGTTGCAATTATGGTGGCTAGTACGCCGATTCCCGAAATTCCGAGCCCCATCGTGACCGCCATGAGGACGTTGTCTACTACGCCGATTACGCTCACACTTCTATGGTACTTTTTACTCAACGCTGCTCTTTTGTCGCGTTCTTGCTCGATCTCCTTTTTGATTTCGCTAATCTTCTGAAGTCGATACGTTTGTGCAGACCCCGCGGCTATTTGTATTTCACCTTCCGGCGCAGAGGGTGTTATATTTGTTAGGTTTGGATAGAGTTTGATGCCTTCGTATTCCATTCTTTTATTTATTAGCAATATATATTTTTTTACCGCAGATAATTTACACAGCATAGCGAATCTCCTTCATTTATTGTTACTGCCGAATCGGAGTTGTTTTGAATGGAAACTATGATATCATCAATCACATCTTCTGAAATCACTCCGTCTAGTAGGCTGCATCGTCGTTCTTTGATAGCCTGTCTGAGGGAAACGAGACAAAGACCGGCCGCCATTTCTACACCGAGTCCAAGCCTTAGCGTATTTGCTGTCTTTGGTTGTATCGTGATATCATTTTGCGCAAAAATCTCCCATCGCAGACCCCCTAGTTGTCTTACTGGGGTGCGGGTAACACCGCTCGTAATCTTCCAAAAGACTGAAACGGGCTGCGTTCTAACCTCTACCGGTCTAGTTGGTTTAGTTCCAAATTTGTGTATTGGTCTCGACATTTTACATATGATAATTTATAATATCATGCCGAGAATCGGAATGTTTCGAAACGGCGAGTTGGGACCGAGCAAAAGTCCTTCGCCACTCACATAGCCCGACCCTGTTTTCATGTAAAGCCCGGATCCCATTATCGATGCGCCTTTTTGCCACGGAGACAAGTACAACCCGGATCCGGCCGCTCTTATTTTGCACGCTATGTCACCTTTCTTGACATACATTACGCCCGAACCGCTGATTTTATCGACAAGTTTCGATCCAGCCGCAGCACCTAACCCACCTAATGCGCCCTGTGCTAAACTTGGCAGTACGCTACCAAGAAGGAACCGTCCCGCTGTCGCTAGAAACGGAAGTATAGCGCCTATGAATCCACCTTCGACTTTCTTGTTGTTCTCCAATTGCGTTTTACTCATTTTAATAATCATGCCAGTTCCTTTTTGGTAGGCAGCCGCCATTTTATTGATTTGCGCCTGGGTGAGAGCCAAAACGTGTTCGCCATTCAAATCATCGTGCGATAGTTTGATACTCACGCCGCTCCCCGCTTGAAGTGATCTTTTAATTTTGTCTTGTTGCGCTTCTGAAATATTAACTTTTACGCCCATGTAACGATTCATTTTATTAATAAATTACAAAAACTTTCAAACTTCCCTGATGTGAAATCGAATCGCCAATTCCTCGCCTCGAAGATTTAGTAGGTTCCCGTGTTGGTCTGTGAGCCTCGTTTCCATCGTTGAAATTGTAGATAGCAAAATCGGGAGATATATCAAATTATGCGGCACTTCGATAATCTTGTAACCCGGGCCTACGTTTGGGAAAAAAGAATATATCACGTTTTCCGATGTCCCGTTAGTGTACGAAGACCCGATAATGTCGCTGGTCACTCTCAGGCTGCTTACACTCATTATATTTACCAAGTCCTCCGATTCATTGTATCCGCCCGAATAGATCCATCTGTTGAAACCTAGAACCTTTCCTATCGAATTCTTTGGCGTAAAGTCAACCATATAATCTGCTTCTATATTCACCACAGACCTCAGAGTATTGGTGTTTGGCGCTATTGAGATACAGTAATTTCCATTTACTCCGTCGAAATGCCCATTCCCCTTCATGACTCTCTGTATATATTCGTTGATATCCGTTATTTCATAGCAACCCTCTGGAACTGCAATGTTTACCCAATCTGTGCTGGAATTCGGCGAATACCTGAAGCCGTTGTTTGTCGCATCGATATTAGGAAAAGAATAGTACGTCTCGAGGGCAACTAAGGCCATTTCATATTTCTTATTCTTCTCCAGTTCGAGTAGCGGATTAAACTTCGTTCTGATTCGCGTGCTCTTTTCGCTGAGAAAAATGGAAAATGATGTTTTTGGTTCCGTGTTGCAGGCCGTCTTTTCCGTGTTTTCCGATATCTGTTTGAGAAGCGATGATTCCATTTTTACTATACAATACAATTTTACAATGGCGGATCCTCGATTATATAAAATTCGTCGAGTCCGCATCGGTATTTGCCATTGTACTTATCGCTAGTCAGGTCTAAAACCACGAAACCATGAGGCCGTTCCCATACTGTTTTGCATAGTTTTCGAAACTCATCTTTCGACATGTCTGTACTCACGTGATCGTTGTAAATATGATTACAATTTTTCAGGTCTTGTTTGAACAGGCAAATAAAGTTCGCATTTTCTCTGATTGTTTGACGCGGTAATTTGAAATAATTCTGGGCGAGGTAAAAACAATCTACATTACTATGCCTGCCCCGATTATAATACGTTTCACATTTGTTTTGTCGTTCCAATTGAAGATCGTCAAAAATCATCAGGTTCTTCTTTTCGGAGCTCAGATCTCTCGGGTCTGGTACATCGTCGGCGCTCTCAAAGAACTTGGCGATTATATCGGATTTAGCTTCCGAGTTTTTTGCTAGTTCTTCCATTACAAGGTCTGGCGACGCATTTAGTCCCACGATTTCATCTCGGTGCTCGAACAGCCAAACGATCGCTTCTTTCGGTAATTTTTCTTCGTATGCTTTTTTAATAATACGATATTCCGGCTGAAACAGAGAAGTACCGAATACCTGCAAGTTATTATAATCCAACCAGTCCGGCCTGAGTAAAAGATTGAGAAGAAGCGTTGTTTTTCCACACGCCGATTTCCCAACTATCAAACCGCGTATGCTTTTGGGCAGCAGCGGATTATTGAATCTTTTCGAGAGCGCAGTGCCCCAACTCAGATCATTAATCTCCATTTTTAAAATATATATTATTAAAAAACGAAATGTATTGCGTAAAATGTAAAAAACAGACCCAGACGACAGATGTGCAGAACGCCGTGGCTAATAATGGGAGATCGATGCTCAGAGGTGTTTGCATCGTATGCGGAAAAACAAAAACTCAATTCGTGAAGGCGTCCGCTGTTGCGCAAGGTGGGGATCTAGTTAGTTCGCTGAACGCTGCCACTAGCAACATTAAATTACCTTGGGCTAAATTTCCGGGCGAATTACATTTGCCAGGCCATCAGTTTACTGGCCCCGGTACTAGACTAGATTTGCGTCTGAATCCCAACGAAACCCCCAAAGATTGGAGCAAACCTATAAACAGGGTAGATAGTGCGGCATATATTCACGACCTGGCATACAATCAACACACTGATACGGCTTCTAGGAATGTCGCTGATAGAGCAATGATAAACCAGCTGAATAATATACCTAATCCAAGCGTGCGGGAACGAATAGAGAGGGCGATAGTCAAACCTATTTTGTCCGCTAAAACGAGTCTCGGGCTAGGTTTAAAAAAAGCCTAGAATTACAGCAGGACCTGAAATGGACTAATCAATTAGCGAATGAATTACACAAACCAGTAGTGAGAAATTTTAGGACGAGGCGGGTCCGTGTTGGCGGGATTGACCAGATTTGGGCGGCTGATCTAATCGACATGCAGGCTTTCGCTAGAGATAATGATGGCGTGAAATTTCTATTGACCGTTATAGATGTGTTTTCGAAATACGGATGGATCGTTCCATTACATGACAAGAGTGGCAAGTCTACAGCTGATGGGTTCGCGAAGATACTCAGGGGCGGTCGACAGCCATCGAAAGTTTGGTGTGACAAAGGGAAAGAATTTTATAATAAAAATGTGAAGAATTTAGTTGAGTTGTATTCTACCGAGAACGAGGGAAAATCTTGTATCGTAGAAAGATGGGTGCGTACGATGAAAGAGAAGATGTTCAAATACTTTACGGCTAATTCAACAAGAAGATATATCGATGTATTAGATGAGATGGTTAGTAATTATAATGACACGAGACATTCTTCGATCAAAATGACCCCCGCGAAGGCTAGTATGAAAGTGAACGAAAAGACTGTATTTATGAATTTATACGGCGATGAGATTTCAGAGCCTATTACACCAAAGTTTACAATCGGCGATCGAGTCAGAATAACTAGGAAGAAGAACATTTTTGAAAAGGGTTATACGACTAGATGGGTGGAGGAGGTCTTTGTAGTATCCCAGGTTCAATATACGGATCCGCCAACTTACAAGATTACTGATTCTGCTGGTGCGGAAATACAAGGCTCTTTTTACGAGCAGGAGCTACAGAAAACAACTCAAGAAATATTTAGAATCGAAAAAGTGATTAGGAAACGCGGGAATAAATGTCTCGTGAAGTGGTTGGGCTACCCAGACTCGTTCAACTCGTGGATCAATAATGAAGACTTGCTGGCATTGTGAGACGATTATGAAAAAAATATTCGATTGATCCAAAGACGATTATAAACCAACGGTGTAAAATCGTTTGCGATATTGTAATCCCGTATCTACGTCGTAGTCCACTCACACCCTTGCGTCACACAGGGATGAGTTGCCATTGCATTGACAATTAACGACGATGATCTCGTTGTCAATCAAACTAACATCACACGGGGGCGAGTTGCCATTGCGCCGACGACGAACGACGGTAATCGTGCCTGGCCCTTGTTGTCGATCCGGCTGTGGATTCTTGCATGGGCATTCATCGTCGTAGCATTCGCGGGTGTGGGCGTCAATTTTAGCAATGAACTTCGCTATCCACCGTCTTGTAAAATATGCATGCTTGCCGCTGCGCTCGGCGATTTTTCGTAATTCAGTAACAGTTTTCTTCGAGTAGTCCATTTTGTATACGCCGGAGAAAATTTTTTTACTTTTTTTTTTTACTTTTTTTTTTTACTTTTTTTTACTTTTTTTTTTACTTTTTTTACTTTTTTTTACTTTTTTTACTTTTTTTACTTTTTTTACTTTTTTACGCCAGACATCGAATTTGAAAAAGTAAGGCTATATTGGTCAAACTGTGCGGGCACTCAATTTTTAAGGCTGTATTGGTCAAATGGGCGAAGGTCAAGGCTGTACTGGTCAAATGGGCGAAGGTCAAGGCTGTACTGGTCGAATGTCCGAGCTTGCTACATTCTGTTCTACTCAGGGATACCCTTTGTATTCCAAAAACTGTGAATTGCATTGAATTGACTATGTTCTGTTATTACATTTGTTGTTTAAGTTTACTGTTTTAAAAAAAACAGAACTGTGGATGATTGATTTGGGAGCAATAAAAGAGATGAATAACCAAATTCAAGAAGTAATTCTAAGAAGAATTACAGTCCACAGTGAATCTACATTACAGGCACGTATACGTGTGTGTATATGGACCTTTGTATGGGTGTCTCCAACTCGTCTAACGACACATGGTCTACAGACAACTGGTCCAGCGCTTAAGAAATGTAAGCTGGATGAAAGTATTTTGCAGCTGAAATGGCCGGAGGCTGGATTGATGAAAAAACGCAAGAGAAATGGAAGCTGGGTGAAGGTTCTTTTACATGTGAAATAGAAGCTGGATTGACGAAAATAGCGCATGAGAAATAGAAGCTGGATGAAGATAGATCTATATATTTTATATCTAAAATAGAAGCTGAATTGCTGAAAATAACGAACGAGAAATAGAAGCTGTATGAGGAATTTTTTAGACCTGAAATAGAAGCTGGATGCAATTTGAAATACATGAATAAAAATCATCAGTCCAGCTTCCATTTAAGCTGCAAACCATTTAACGTTTCGCCCCCCCCCCCCTCCGTAAATCCAGTATCTATTTCATCAATAGGCCCTACGAGTTGTCTGTCATTAGTCATCTTATTGTTTACACTGTTTATAGTTCCGTAAATGAATAGGGCCCCAAGCTGAGATTGTCCACGGGCCCCCGGCTCAGTTGTTACGCCACTGGTTGTTCTTGGTACTTTGATAACTTAATAGGCTATATTTTATTTGTCTTCTCATTAAGTCATCTTAGTTAGACACTGTTAGCGAGCTCGTTCTAAACGCCTTCAGTAAGTCTGTCAAATGATTTAATCAATCAAGTGTAATTATATAAATAACACGACTCAAATGTGTCGATTCGTTCAGAGCTAGTGGTCTAACTGAGGAAATCAACAGTGAAGATGTATATATACATTGTACAATCAACCAACGGTTTTAATTCTTTCAAGAAGAACAAATAAAAAAATTATATGAAAGAAACTTATAGAGTTCAAAGTTTGAGTTTAGATTACATAACTATTTCGATATCATTACAGAGATCATAATATTATTATCTCTATGATATGGATATAATATATGAGCTTATATTCATTAGTGTTGTATATAGCTGCCTCTGATAAAGGACGCTTCAAATGCTTTTACTGAAGTGTTATATGAACCGAGTTGAAGATTTCTCAAGAGTTTAAAATCTCCATAGAGATGTTTGAAGCGCAATATGCTTTTGTTGATAGTCCCATACCACTGGAGTATCTCTGAACTGCTAGGTCCATTCTCATCATCTAATGGCACATGCTCAATTATATCATCTTCGACAGTCGAAATGTCAACTACATAATTTTTATTTTTAATTAGGAATATAGAAGAGGCTGAGGAGGAAATGCCAGTTGGAACTTTCGAATGACTCAGAAACATACTCTCTCTGTACTTATCCTTGAAAACATTGTCAAAGTGTCTTATCTTTAACCAGCTAATAAGCGAGCAAAACTTCTTCCCGCAGTGAAATTTAGGTAGAATTACTGATCGATTCAGTAGTGCGCCAATCATCAAAGCATTTTGCAACGCTGTCTTTTCTGAGCTCCATGCAACGCTCTCGTTATATTCTGGATTTTCGTAACTAATATACTTCGCTACATTGCTGGAGTAGTATCCATCCTCATCGTAGTACCACTGTAGCATTTCTTTAAACCGATATGTCTTTGCTTCTATGCTAACTATCCAATTGTTGTGAATTACCACAGGCGCTTGCGTTGCTGTTCGCCTCAGAGATGGATCGTCGTCTGCGAAGTGTCGACCTGCATCTTCGTAGAAGTATTTGCCACATGAATATTTCTGAACTGATAACTTCACTATTTTCAACTTTCCTTTCTGTTTCTTTAGTGACTCGTTAAGCGCCTCCTGGTCGGTTCTTTCTGTTGTTTCTGCTATTCTTCTCATCTCTTCATACAACTCAATGGTCGCATTTGTGCTTCTTATCAACAAGAAACCAGCGTTAAAGGCATCGATATCCCACATGATTGCAATGTCACAGAATCCATTCAGACATGAAAGGTCTTGTAAAGGATTGCGGTTAAATATCACATCGACGTCCGTATGTAGCACATTGTATCCTAGTATCAACGCATCTAGTATCATGTACGTTCTGACGTTCATCTTTCGAACAAAATCCTTCGTTCCAAACATCGATCTCCTGTCCGATGCAACGTCTGAACCGTATAAAAGACAAGCGATACCTTTTGCATTGAGAAGCTCACACATTCTCGTATTTGTAGATAGAAATAAGTAAGACTGAATTCCGTGTTTCAAAAGTGACGTCTCGTAGAAGTTAAGGGTCATTTCATAAATGCCTAGATCGACAAGCGCTAAAATTATTGTTTTATTTCGTGATCCACGACATTCCAAGGCATTGCGTAAAGATGAGTTCCAGTTTGAGTTTTGGTTGTTATTAATAACACAGGAGATGAGATGATGTCGACCATTGAAATGTTCTGAAAAGATTGAAACACGATGCAATCAAATTATCTATTCCAGATTGCATAGAAATGCATTCGACATATGGATGTTTCGTTAGCATTCATTCATTTATGATGACTGTCGGAAATCGTTTTATTATTATTAGACTCTATAAAATGACAGTGGAACGAGCGTTCACAAGACTTGGTTTTGGCATTAACGCAATATTAAAGTTCCTTACGCAAATATAATACGGTATTTCCCTAACCCTACTTGGAACATTGTGTCCATTGTGGACAATAATTATACATGTAGGCGAACTAATTTGTTATCACATAAAGTACGAAAGGTTTCGTCGAGGTGCAGAGGAGAAAAGAGATTGAGACGGAAGCTGCTGCAGGCGGATGAAGTTTCGTGCTTACTATAAATGAGACGGAAAAAACGGATCTGATTCGAACTTGATTCGGACGAACGACAGCAACTTCGTTGTTCTTGGTACTTTGATAACTTAATAGATTTTATTTGTCTTCTCATTAAGTTATGTTAGTTATACACTGATAGCGAGCTCGTTTCTGGAGTTCGGTATTAACAAAACTTAGTAGGCTATCATTCCAAATAAAACTTCAGTCGCTTCGACTTATTATATTAATGAGATACTGGAGAAGAGGTTAAACCCGCATTCCAGCGAACTGCAGTCAGCGCTCAGTTAACAGCCACAAAAATGTTTCCTATTAACGGCGAAGGATTATTTCAACAAGACGGTGCACGTGCACATACATCAAAAGACTCAGTCGAATATGGTTGAACATTTGAACAAAAATATCAACGGGGGACTGGCCGCCTAATTCGCGGGATTTGTCACCAATCAAAAATGTTTGGAGTATTATGGTGGCAACTGTTTATACCGATCCCGAACCCCAGACATTGAACACCTCAAAACGTCGGCTTCGTAAGGCATGGACATCGATACCTCTGACAACTCTGAAAAATCTAATTGACTCGATGCCTAATTGAATTGAAGCTGTAATAAAGAGTAAAGGAAACATTGTTAAATACTAAATGATAATTTGTATTGATTAATTAGGCTATGTGTGGATTAACAATGATGGTCGTACAATATTGTTTTCGGCGTAACTGGACGTCTAATTGGCACGAATTAATTTTGATGACGTCACGGATATTGGCGCTAGAATTTGAATAAGTGAGCTAGTGATGTAATTGTTTTGTGTAACATTCTCATTTGAACAACCTATCCGCCAGTATACAACTTTCCACATTATCCCTCAGGCTACCAAGCTTTTTGTAACACTGACTACCAAGGGGGGTGGTTACCACCCCTGGATTTTGGGTTTGGTTTGAGATATCATAACTTGTAATACATCAGTGGATTCAGCATTCATTTCTGCACAAAATGGTATATTTAGGTTTGACATATATGAAAGAACCCCGGAATTATGAATTATTTTCCGTAGGCGCCCGTCGATTTCACAAAATGCATACTTTCGCATAAGCAAAATATTAGATTCTGTGTGTTTTTAACATAATTTATTTACTTACAAATAGTTTACATATAATAAAACCAATATCCAACTATAAAAACTAGTAATAAGTTAGTTTTAATTACAATAAAAAGAAGGAAAAAACATGTATTAGCTGCTGAAAAACGTTTACGCAGACTTATCGGTTTACGTTGTAAAAAACACCCAACATTTTCACACATTTAAATTTATTTTGAGCACTTCCGGTCATCGTATGTCAAATTAATTAGTATCATAAAATAGCCCTAAATGCCCTCTATAGAATGGCATAATTTACTTCTCTTGAAAAATAAATTATAAATAATTTTTAATAGGAAAAACATGAAAATTTTATAAAAATAAAACACCTTTTTATATATTTTAATTTATTTTGAGCACTTCCGGTTGTCAAAAGACAACTCCGTGACCACCACAATGTAGCCCCACATTCCCTCTACAGAATGGTGTAATTCGTGTCTCTTCATGTCAAAGGACGGATAAGATACATCCGATAATCTAAGGGGGTGGTATCCACCCCCCTGGTGCCTCGGGTATATCGAGTATAACTTTTGAATGGCATGGTATATCATCACACATTTTAGCTCAAAATGTGTGCAAATGAATTCTCTACAGCTACCTAAAACGTCAAAATTTTATTCCAAACGAAAAAAGTTTTATTTGGAAAAACCTAGGGGGGGTGGATACCACCCCCCCTGATAGCCCGAGGGTTATATTGTGTATAGGCCTAACACAATTATAATTATTTGTCTGCATTCAAAATCGTTATCGATCTATTGAGTCACCCTATATTTTATACAAGTCATCTCGTTAAACATTAAAGTTATGTGGTGGAGGATCTCTTGTCTTTTTTCAAAATTTATTTTTATCACCTCTAGGCCGACTCGTTCGCGATTATATTTCTTTTAAGAGCGGAGCCCCATTGTCGACGCTCTTTTGTCGGCGCTTTTTTGTCGGCACTTTTTTGTCAACGCTCTTTTGATGGTCGCTGTTTTGACGGGTCACCGTTTCGGAGACGTGGTTTTAATAATTATCGTTGTCGAACAGGCATTAATGAACGCTTATAAGTTTGACCAAAACTTGCTCATAATTTTATAGTACGAGTTTTTAGCCCCTGCGTCACAGTCTGGGGGTGAAAATCTAAATTACAGATAGGATAGGCCTAAATGGTCATTGCAATTTTTTACATGGGTTGCTCGTTTTTCGATTTGCTCGTGAAGAAAAGCGAGTTGCCGTACAGAGGAAATAATATATAACTACAAAATCTAAGACCATTCTAGGTTATTTTAAAGTAAAGATGTTAATTTAACAGGAAAGACAAAACAAAATTATGGTCACTGCAGCACTGCTCAGTCAATTCAAATGTTGTTTTACTTTGATATATTTTTTCTCGGGCCAAAACATCTAGGTTCGTCAGGCCTTTGTAGAACAGGATAACTATATTTTATTATTAAGCCAATGCGCTGAAAGATGTCCATCTGTAAATATGGCACGTTCGTGTTGAACCCACCTTTATTTCTAAAGTAAATTCCAAGGAGAACCGCAGTGACAACGAATACCAAAATTTTGATGAAACTTTTCCTGCAACACAAAATTTGTGAATAATGTTAACCTAAGACTAGAACATCGAATTGAATGATTTTGCAAGCGTAGTGTAATCGGACGTACGACAGCTTGAACAGAAAGCACCAAACGCGTTTAACTTAAACATTTTTCTGCGATACCAAGAAACGCAATTTGAAAACTTAATTAATCTGCTATTCTGTTACAGTAGTGTTCGTAAATATTTTATGAGTCTACCACCTTGTCGGTTACTGTCAACACTCAACACGAGTTAGTCAAAGAATGTGACCGCTCGAAGCATGCATGGCGGTAATTCATGGAAAGACATTGTTAGGTTTCGTATAACTTTTCTTTACCTTTTAAAACGCATTCTTCTTTCATGCAGACATCGATTATGGATAGACGATACGGACGACGAAGATGAGCTTATCTCATTCTACAAAAATATAACATGTACTCAGAAGAGGTATTCATTCAATTGCTCATTCATTCATTCTTTCATTCTTCATTCATTCATTAATTCATTTATTCACTCAATGCTTCATTCATTCATTCATTTACTGACTCATTCATTCATTTATTCATTTACTGACTCATTCATTCATTCATTCATTTATTCATTTACTGACTCATTAATTAATTAATTAATTCATTCATTCATTCATATTCATTTATTTATTTATTCATTCATTCATTCATTCACTCATTCGGACGTTTACTGACTCATTTAATTCATTCATTCGTTCATTCGCTATATAGTGCTGCAAGGTCGTTGCCTACTGCTACAATACAGGCCAAGTGTATTGATCCTTAGCACTTACTTACAGGCCCGGATTAACCACGGTGCTGATTGTGCTGCAGCACAGGGCCCCAAGTTTCGGTGGGGCCCCAAATTGTAAAAGTAAAAAATAAATAAAGTGAGGATTCAGGAAAGAAACAGTGTAAATTGCAATGCATTATGCATTATGCATAGCAAATTAGCAATCATAGCTATGACTAAATAATAAAAATATATAACCAAAATAAATGTCATAGACCTAGTATATGATGACGTCACTTTGATGTATCCTTCTCAAACTGTACGAGTCACTGATAACTTTTGGGGAGAAAATGCGAGGGACTTTCGATGATATAGGCTAGAGAAGAAGACCCAGGGTTACGTGGATAATCACCAATAGGCCTATAAAGAAGCCGAACCACGGGCGGTGGGCGGAGTTTATCAGGGGCTAAGGGAAGGGGGATAAGCTCCCAAGAAGGTCCAGAGTCATATTTTTACCATGAAAATGATATCTTTTCTCGGGCTTAGCCCCCCCTCCCCCAGAAGGCCCAGACTCAAAAATATATGCGGGGAAAATGTTTTTTCGCGAACCGAAACTTCAATCTCGTGACTAAAAAAGGTCAATGGTTTTATCACTTTTATGAGATTTCGACCTCATGACTAAAAAAAGTCATCAGCTTTTTGGGCGGAGAAAATAGCATGGTTTTATGAGATTTCGACCTGATGACTCAAAAAGTTAAGGCCTATCAACTATTTTTGTGCCGAGGATAAAGAAATTTCGGCGCCTCTCGCTCTGGACTAAGTTTCCGCCCGAGCCTAAGCCCAAGTTTTTAGCCCTCCACTCCCCAAGAACGGAAACCAAACTCCGCCCTTGATGTCAGTGCGTGAGTCGCGAGCTCGTGACAATATTATTGTCCTATCTACAGAATATAACGAATTATGTTTCGGGTTATTGTATGTCTGCCTGGCTTCTTAAAATTGTAAGGGGCCCCGTCATTCGATCAGCACAGGGCCCCCAAAACTGTAGATCCGGGCCTGCTTACTTACTTAGACTTAGTTCCTCCAGTTCCGATCGTAACATTGGTCGACAAGTCCTCGCCTCTCCGCACGGTCGCCAGCAAACCGGAATGGCTCCTTCTTGTCGTTTCTGTAGCGTTATTTCTTGTTACAGGGATGGGGCTGCTAACCCCGTGCCCCAACCCTCCTCCTTTTCAACCGGGCTTGGGACCGGCTTTGGTGGATCCTTAGTAAATCGTTAATTACTCAACAATAACAATAAGTCTTGATAAACAATTATATATATAACCATGAGGTTTCTTATCCGGATGGAAACGCAATAATTTATTATTATTATTATTATTATTATTATTATTATTATTATCTTTGAACCCATAGTAATTTTAAAGTCTGTGTGTACACCTCAATTCCAAGTGGATCATTATAGTCCAACCCTCTGCAGTTATTTTTCTATAATTGTGTTCACTGTTATTCAACAAAATCTGGTTCGACAAAAGAACCGCGGATTGCCACGGCATTAAAGCGATGGATTGAAATCGACAAGCGCTGGAAGAGAAAAGAAGTTTCTCTAGAGTCTCCAGAAAATTGGGCAAGACGTCTTCCGAGATCTTTAATGAAATCAAGGCCGCTTTCGTTGATTGGACCCAAGGTCTCGAAGGCCAGCGGCACAAATAAATAGGTTGAGGACAGTTCACTGTACTTCGCGTTCTTTCTGGTGGCTGCCAGCTCAGCCGCCGCTCCAGCTGCGCCCGACGTGGAATTTAAATAAGATGGAGCCACGGTATCCGTCACTGTGACATCCCACAGTAGACTGCGGCCTCCACGCCATGGAATTAGAGTCATTCCGTCGGGTCGCTTTCCGTCTGACCTCAGTAATCCGGTTGGCTCTTTGATGTTAGGGACGCCCGCACGAGTCAGGCTGCGGCTGACCAGGTCGTTCAGAACGGCGTGTCTGGCAATCCTACCAGGACCGAGACCACAAGAGAGACCATGTGAGCCATCCGCCGTAACTACCATTCCACATGGACATGCGTGTGGCTCGCATATGCCCACCCCAAGTCGCAGGCTGATCGCAATTCTCACTGCTTCGTCGTCCAGCCGCAAACCACATGATGTTATCGGGAGAGCAAACAGCCAATCACCGCTGTGAGGCGCAGCGACAGCTTTAAGGCGTGCTTGGTGGAAAGGATCAGTATAGGTGGTGAACAGTGATTCTACAACCTTGATGACGAGCGGTCTGTCCCAGTGCGATTGTTTGTGGGCCCCACTCTCGTCT
Organism: Lumbricus rubellus; assembly: GCA_945859605.1. Classification (NCBI taxonomy): domain Eukaryota; kingdom Metazoa; phylum Annelida; class Clitellata; order Crassiclitellata; family Lumbricidae; genus Lumbricus; species Lumbricus rubellus. The sequence continues at coordinate 109,912 of OX243819.1, read as the reverse complement.
GGCGGTGTGATGCCGCTCGCTTCGCACCAACGTCGCGTCATCTCTTCCACACATACGTCGATGTCAGTCTGATTTAGACCAAGCATGGAGGATTGGAGGTCGCGGGTGCCTGCAGCAGAAGCCAGAAAGGCAGGGAGTGCAAGCGAAGCCACCCGACGAATTCCAAGTCCACCTAACTTCACTGGCAAAGTGGCCTGTAGCCATTGATCGTTCGATAAGGCGATGTTGAAGACTGTGCTTAATCCGTTTCGAAGGATTGCGTCGAATCTGTCCAGCAAAACGTGACCTGTACAAGGGCTGCATCTTAATGTGTACACAAGTCTCTGAGAGCTGAGTGAGAATCTGAGGAGGGTCAAGGCGTCATGTTTGGCAATGAACTCTAGTCTGCTTATTGCCAACTCCAGCTCCGCGCATCTGTCTTCCAGACATTTTGTCAATGCTTCACTGGTGGACAATGGCGCACCTAGCAAACAGGCTTTCTCAGGTGTCGTTACGGTGAAATCACAGAAGACACTGTCAATGTACTCTATGTCATGATGATAGATGATTTCACACTTTTCTGGGTTGAGTTGTAGTCCAAGTTGGTCACATCGTTCTTTCAGTAATTATTATTATTATTATTATTATTATTATTATTATTTCTGTTTCAAACAGTGCAACATCAATTAACTGTGCGCGATGAACAGAGAACGCCTGACAAACACAGGCATAATGTGCTATTATTATTATTATTATTATTATTATTATTATTATTATTATTATTTTTTTTTTTTTTTTTTTTTTTTTTTTTTGCCCTGAGGTACATATGATCCCTCAGGGACTTACACCCTAATACTAAAATAAAAACATCTGGAACGGCACCTAGTCGTCGTTGAAGTCCAGCGCAGGGAAAGAGCCGCGGAATGCCACCGCATTAAATCGCTGGATTGTAAGAGAGAGACGTTGAAATAAGTAGGACGTCTCGCGAGCATCTCCAGACATGGCGGTGAGATTCTGTCCCAAAGATAAAAGAAAGGTCAAGCCTTCCTCATTCACCGGGCCCATGGTTTCACAGGCCAGAGGAACAAAGTGATGGACGGCTGCGAGATGAGTGTACTTTGCGTTCTTCCGAGCAGCCGCCATCTCGGCTGCTGCCCCGGCCGTCCGAGAAGTGTTTGGCAAGTATGAAACGGCCAAGGTGTCTGTGACCGTTACGTCCCACACTAGGCTGCGTCCCGCACGCCAAGGGATGAGAGTGAGACCGTCTGGTCTCTTGCCGTCGGATCTCAGAAGGCCAACAGGTTCCTTGGCTGAGGGGTAGCCGGCTCGCAACAAGCTGCGGAAAATTAGATCGTTTAGGGTCGCATGTCGAGACGAGCGTCCCGGACCCAACACGCAGGATAATCCATGCGAACCCTCTGCCGAAACAAGAGAACCGCATACACAGCTGTGCGGCTCGCATAGAGTAGCGCCAAGGCGCAATCCAACTGCGACTCTGACCGCCTCATCATCGAGTCTCAACCCACAAGATGTGATGGGGAGAGCAAATAGCCAATCACCCGAGTGCGGGGCGGAGACTGCCCCAAAGCGTGCCTGATGGTAAGTGTCTGTTAGTGTGGCCTTCAGATCCGATATGACTCCGTCTATGAGGGGCTTATCCCAGTATGATTGCTTATGAATAAGGTCGCTGTCCACTTGTTGAATTGAACTTATACCCTGCCATTGGGTCAGCATGACCTCGTATTGTGGGTCTGCAGGGAATTGGTCACCGAGCATAGTGGACTGAAGCGAAAGGGTACCCGCAGCTGAAGCCAAAAAGGCTGGAAGTGCAAGCGAGGCAGCCAATCGAATTCCCAGTCCACCAGCTTTGATGGGCAGTGAGGACTGCATCCACTGACCATCTGACAAGGACAAATTTAGGACCCTGCACAGGCCCTCACGCAGTACGGAGTCATACCTTTCAAGACCCGGGTGACCAGAGCATGGGAAGCATCGCAGAATGTGGAGAAGTTTGCAAGAGCTCAGTGAGTATCTTAGAAGCACTAGAGCGTCGTGCCTAGCGATGAGCTCCAATCTCTCCAAGGCCCTTGAGAGCTCACAGGTGCGCATCTCCAAGACAGTCCCCAGCGCTCCCTGCGCGGACAGAGGGGCACCTAGAAGAGTCGCCATTTCCGGTTCTACATGTGAGAAAGAACCTAATTGACTATGTGCTTCCACGAGCCCGGGATCATGGGTGATCACCTCACATTTGGAGCGGTTTAGTTGTAAGCCGAGCTCCCTGCACTTGTCCTCTAGCATTGCCACGTCATCAGCGACTGTCTGGGCCCGTCCACCCAGGGTGAGGTCATCCAAGTAACCAAGGGCCAGAGGGGATGACAGCTCGGTAAGAATAGGTTGAAGTGGAAGGCAAAATAGCAATGGGCCCAATGGGTCCCCCTGCTGTGGGCCAACCTGGGAAAGGAGGCTAAAATCTCCATACTTCAAATCTGATGGCTCGGAATAGGCAAGATGGCAGAATGGTGCCAGTTCCGGTAGCAGCGTGTAGATGGATTGCAGCATCCGATCTCTGTACAGGGAGTTGAACGCGTTGGAAAAATCTAATTTGACCAATATTGAACCTTCAGGCATGTCTTCGAGAAAGCGTCTAGCTGCGTGCGCTGCTGCCTCACATCCGCCCTGCACGCCCACCCCTACCTGCCTAGGCAACAGATGTTCGACGACCCTGGGAACGGCAAAGGCGTTGGCGCATTTTGCAGCTAATCTGCGCCAAAAATATCCGATCACTATCGGGCGCAGACCACCTGAGTTCTTGCGAAGGGCAAACAGGGTTCCACCGAAGAGTGTAGCGCGAACCTGTTCAGGGCAGGTTCCGGTCAAGAGCAGATTGACCAGAGCTGTGATTGCTGATTATTATTATTATTATTATTATTATATTGACTTCCGATGCAGTCTGAAAATTTAAATAATTATTTCGGGTACTAACCAGCATTAAGTTCTCCCTGGATCGGTTTAATAAATTCACCAGCAACTCTTATTTTTATTCTGAACAAATCTCTGATTAAATGACCTGAATCTTAGGCTGGGCAGGTCATCCTCTACTGCGCATCCTAAACGCAATATGTCGTTACAGGTATACTAGCTGATAGCAAATAATTATTAAACTACATGTATCTTAACATGAGGCACGTGTTTTAGTGTGTTATGAAACACACACTGTAAAAAATATGGTAGCTTTACTAATGCCTTCCAACATAATTATGTTTAGTACCGCCGCCTGTACCCATGCGATTCCACTTACTATAGTTTTGCAGTTTCAATTTCGTCCAGGCAGGTATAAAGAAATTATCATCTTTTCTGGTCAAATGCACTACCACGTAACTGATGCTTCTTTGCGTCCTTTTTGGTTGCAATGGTGGAGCGTGGCTTCCGTTTGACTTTGCGCATGTTCCTCGCCTGTGTTTGCTACTGCAGAGGACTGGACCCGCTAACCGTAAGCAGCGGTTCTCACCCTTTTTAGTGCGGCGACCCCTTGGTAACATTTCTAAAGTTGTCACGACCCCAGCAACAAAATTTATTGAGTTTCACCCTATACACTGCATTTTTTTGGCCATAGCAAACAAAATTGATTGAGTTTCACCCGACACTGCATTTTTGCCATTGGCTATTATAGTCATGCATTTTCACTTCATAGATCGAAAGCAAAAACTTTTGTTGGCAATTGTGTGAGGCTTCCTGGTTCTTGAGATTCTGAGAGTTAGGCATACCTATTCATTAGTTTCAAGTTGAAGCTTCATAAATCTATTCGGTCTATAATTATCAAGTCCCCAAATGATTAATCCCCTTCTCAAGTGTGCCTTCTTGGTGTCATCAGCTTTGTTCTTTAAAATACTGGTCATGCTTTCCTGCATAGTTTTAATGTTTAGTACCTGAATGGCGTTTCAGTTTAATTGTTGGGTTTCATAGATTCGACCGACAAAATGTCATTTACAAAAAAACTTTTTAACTTCTCTGTTCATGCTGCAACTATTAAACCTAAACAAAAGGCTACCCTGAAGATTTGTCAATCATTTTTGCCTTCTTAACAATCATTTAACATAGCCAATTCGTTTTCGGAGGCTAACAGTGTCATAAACTTTAGCCTACTTTTGTTCGTCGTGAATGCGCCAAAAAGGGGAGGGGTCGTTTTGAGCAACACCGGACATTGTTTAATTTGTTAGAAGAACGGTTAAAGTGGAATATAAAATTAAATTACCTGCTGCAATCTAAAGAATGAATCATAGGAAAAGCATATGTGAAAAATTATCTTGAGTTGCTATAGTGTGGTAGATAGTTTCTATTAGGCTACATCTTTTGCTGATTTCTGAGGGTCTAGGCGACCCCTGGCAAATCGTCAGGCGACCCCCGTGGGGGTCGCGACCCACAGGTTGAGAACCGCTGCGCTAACGCAATCGTAATCCTATTCTCCAAATTCCTAAAGCGCCACTCGAAAGCCAAGCGCAGGCCACAGCTTATTCACGAACATCCGGCTACCAACGGATCAGAGGTGCAGAGTAGCTGATGTTAAGGTTGGTGGCGCTTAGGCCTAAGTCGACGATTGAGTGTGAAAGATCACATGAGCCGGGGTAAGAGATCCTAAAGAGGTGAGACTTCAGTTACGAATGGAAAGCCCGAAGAGCGGTGGATAGAGGAGCCCGAGGAAGGTGATGTTGGGTGACCGGCAAGGATGTAGTAGGAACGATATACTGAAGCTGGTTTTCGGAACGCGATTGAAACTTGGTTAAACCTCTTAATCGTCAAACGAGACGAGCAGTAAGTTGTGGTGTCCACCTGAATGCAGAGCCGATTGATTCTACGCTGTGGCAGTCAAAAAGGCGACGTTGCAACAAACTTCTGAAAGGCTCTTGCTGCGAGAGGCGCTTTGTAAAATAATGGTCAGATGCAATACAATAAATTTCTAGAAAAAATAATGAAATCATAAATATTATTTCCATTCCAACACGGTTTTCAAGCTGGGCATTCTCCATCTATGTCTTTGTTAAGTATGCAAGATAGAATTTCTGCCGCCATGGAAGGAAACGAGTATTCGCTGAGGATTTTCTTTGACCTGGCCAAGGCCTTTGATACGGTCGATCCTGAGATTTTATTAAGCAAATTGGAAAGATATGGTATACGAGGTAATCAACTTCTGTGGTTTAAAAGTTATTTGGAAAGTCGTTCGCAGTGTGTCTATTGCAATGGCTTCTTCTCTAACCTAAAAGCAATTAAATATGGAGTACTACAAGGCTCTAACCTGGGCCCCCTGTTGCTTCTAATTTATATAAATGACCTCCCCAATGTTTCTTCTAAATTGTATTTCATACTGCTTGCTGACGACACTAATGTATTCTATTCTCATAGTTCTCTGGAACCCTGTATAAAATAGTAAATACGGAGCTGTCACTAGCAGAAGATTGGTTTTGTGCCAACAAACTCACACTAAATCCGAACAAAACGAACTATATTCTATATATACAATTATACATGACATTTAGGTCGCATAGGAAATCTTGTCCCTCCCAGCTTCCTATACTAAGTATTAATGGATCTCATCTGTCTATGGTTGATTCCACAAAATTTATGGGAATCGGTGTTGATCAGCATTTAACATGGATAGAACATATAAAATGTATTTCCTCAAACATTGCTACAAATACAGGGATAATAACACATACTGCATACCTCTTGCCTCCCTCCATTCGTTTAAAACTATATTATTCTCTCGTGTATCCATACTTAGGTTACTGCAATCTAATATGGGCATCTACCTACACTACTAGACTGCATAGAGGCCATAGACTGACAATACTCAAAAAATGGTAATTCGTATAGTGGCTGGTACTGCATATTTATCGCACACAACCCCATTATTTTGTGATCTTAACCCGTTTTGGACCAACGTTCGTTTTACGAACATCGTTTTTGAAGACCTCACATAGGGTGACGCCATCACATTATCTCCTATACAAGTATTTGTTTATGTCAGCAGGAAGTCTAAATTGTCAGATAGAATGCGAAAAATTATTTTTTTTAAAGTTTTGAACTGTTTTTTTACTAATGCCAAAATACTGCAAAACTTGGTATGTTCGCCGTCTTTTGTTTGCAAAGTTATTATTTTGGTCCTAATTGTGACGTAGCACAATTTGATAGGCATTTAAAAAGTATACAGGGTGGCCCAAAAGTATTTGTTCAACTTTGAAGGCCTATAACTTAGGCAGTTTAGCAAGTAAGTGTATGCTTAATGCATCAAATTAAAGGTCGTTATATCAGCTATAAGTCCAACAAATTTCATTATGGTAGCTTGCACTACGCGCCATATAATTGTTGTGTACCGCACCTACCCTGTTTTCTGACGTAAACAATAATTTCATCATTGCGCCGTGAACAGAAGATGTCAGGACTTTGATTCGAATTTAAGAATTGAAAAACATTTAAAAGCATATCAAATGATAAATGAATTTCCTGCTAGAAACTGGAGTAAAAACAATCTCAACCGATTAATTAGACAAATTGACGCGAGTGCAAGTTCTAAACGTAAACCTGTTACTGGCCGTCTTCGTTCGTTGACTTCTGAAAGGCCGTAAACACTTTACTCAAAGCGTCATGGTTTCAGTGGCTGTCTCCAATCTCGGCAAAACTGCTCCATTCTTTGTGGCACCCAAGGCCAAAGTGAACAGCGTGTACTACATTGATGAGGTACTTGGACGTGGATTACTGCCAGATATGCGTTTGAAGTCTGGAAATGATTTCGTTTTTCAGCAAGACGGAGCTCCCGCTCATCGTTCTCGTCATACCGTGGAGTTTTTGAACGCGAACGTTCCTGAGTTCATCGAACCACATAACTGGCCGCCTAATAGCCCGGACTTAAACCCCGTTGATTACTCAATCTGGGGTGCTTTGCAGCAACGGGTTTATCGTGAACGGATAGTAAACGTCGAGCATCTGAAGCGCGTCATCACTCGTTGCTGGACTGAGATCAGCCAGGAACTCATCAATGGAGCCATAGATCAATGGGCACGTCGCATTCATGCAGTCATTCGAGCTCGTGGAAGACACATTGAATATTTATTTGATTAAATAATTCTTGGATTTCTTAATGGCTATCAATAATGCAAACTTGCAAAGACTAATTTTCCAAGTAGTCCTATTGTGTTTTGCAAGATAGACGAATTAAAATCATTGTAAACTGATACATATTCAGTACAGTAGTTTTACGCAATTATTATTAAAGCTAAAAATGTAAGTTTTTGACCAGTTATAGCTGATATAACGACCTTTAATTTGATGCATTAAGCATACAATTACTTGCTAAACTGCCTAAGTTATAGGCCTTCAAAGTTGAACAAATACTTTTGGGCCACCCTGTATATATTTTGCACAAAACACATGTCATTTGCATAATTTTACTGTAAAAAACAGATTTTTAAAAATCTATGTACGCACGCATGTAAGTACGTATGTATGTATGTACGTATGTATACGTATATATGTACGACGTACGTATGTATGTACGTATGTATGTACGTATGTGTGTGCGTATGTAATATGTATGTAATATGTATGTATGTATGTATGTATGTATGTATGTATGTATGTATGTATTACATGCATGTATGTACATGTATGTATGTATGTATGTATGTATGCATGTACATGTATGTATGTATGTATGTATGCATGTATGCATGTATGCAAGTATGTATGTATGTATCTACGTTTGTATGTGAGTATGTATATATGCCTGTTTGTACGTATGAATATGTATGTACGCATATGTATGTTTGTATATGCATATATGTATATATGCATGTATGTGTGTATGTATGTATGTGTGTACTATGAATGTATGTATGTATGTGTGTATGTATGTGTGCATGTATGTATGTATATATGTATGTATGACATTGTATGTATGTATGTATGTATGTATGTATGTATTACATGCATGTACGCATGTACATGTATGTATGTATGTATGTATATATGTATGTATGCATGTACATGTATGTATGTATGTATGCATGTATGTATGTATGTATGTATGCAGTATGTATGTATGCAAGAATGTATGTATGTATGTATGTATGTTTGTATGTGAGTATGTATATATGCATGTGTGTACGTATAAATATGTATGTACGCATATGTATGTATGTATATATGCATGTATGAATATATGCATGTATGTGTGTATGTATGTATGTGTGTACTATGAATGTATGTATGTATGTGTGTAAGTATGTGTGCATGTATGTATGTATAAATGTATGTATGACATTGTATGTATGTATGTATGTATGTATGTATGTATGTATGTATGTATGTATTACATGCATGTACGCATGTACATGTATGTATGTATGTATGTATGTATGTATGCATGTACATGTATGTATGTATGTATGTATGCATGTATGTATGTATGTATGCAGTATGTATGTATGCAAGTATGTATGTATGTATGTGTGTACGTATAAATATGTATGTACGCATATGTATGTATGTATATATGCATGTATGAATATATGCATGTATGTGTGTATGTATGTATGTGTGTACTATGTATGTATGTATGTGTGTATGTGTGTGTATGTATGTATGTATGTATATATGTATGTATGTATGTATGACATTGTATGTATGTATGTATGACATTGTATGTGTGTATGTATGTATGTATGTATATATGTATGTATGTATGTATGACATTGTATGTATGTATGTATGTATGTATGTATGTATGTATGTATGCATGTATGTATGTATGTATGTATGTGTGTATGTATGTATGCATGTATGTATGTAAGTATGTATGCATGTATGTTTGCATGTATGTATGTATGTATTCACTGTATGTATTTATGTATGTATGTATGTTAGAGTGTTCAGCTTTCCTATGGTCAAAAAATAATTTCAACTAATCACCTCGCATACCCTCTGGATTTGTGACATTTGGTGTCATGAACCACTCAGTGAAATTTTATGACTCTGGGACCATGTTAAGTGACCCCTCAAAGCTAGTGAAGTTTTCAAAAAGTGCGATTTTTCTTAAAAATTAAAAAAATCACAAATTTATTGCATTGTATCATTTACTGCCACACAATAGGTTACAGGCTACAGTAAACATACAAGTCATTGTATTGTATCATGTCTATACATTTATATAGCGCCTCTCACAGTGCACACCAGTCAGAGGCGCTCCCAGTGCATTAGACCAAGAGAGTAGCAAGTGGCTTTAAGACAATGAAAAGAGGCACTTCGGTCACCAGTTTATAAGGAGAAAGCGTTGAAGGAGGAAACTGGTTCCACAGTGCAGGCAATTGAGAGCAAAGGCCCAAGTTTTAACAATGGTGGTCCTACAGCTCGTGGGATGAGGAGATCATGCCAGTCAAAAGAGCGGAGCGGACGAAGAGAAGTGACAGAGGAAAAAACTGAAAACTGGTTTCGGATGAGGCAAGTAAATTAGTGCCAGAAACCTTGAGTTGAGTCAGAGCAATAAGGGAAGCCAATGAAGATGGTCAAACATAAAAGTGTGTTCCATGCAGTAATGTGAAATAATACAAGGTAGTTGCGTTTATTTTTCCGATATCAAAATAATGTCTAACTGTGACTGAAGAGTGAAAATCTGCCGCGTAGCAGTAGGCTATCGATGGTGTTCAGCCACTTGGAAGATGAGCTGAGCTCATCATATGTGAGGACCAAGTTAAAATTAGGCCTAGATGCTAACTTTACTGCATGCCCACCAAAGTCATTAGGCCTAATAACAGAAAGTGCATGCAGCAACGGTGTTCTTGGAATGTCACTGTCGCTAACCTTCTCGTCTAATGCACATTTTGAGATCATAAGAGAAAATCTTGACCGACTTTGGGGTAGCAAATAGATGCATCGATTGCTGTGTCATGAACTCTGATAAAGTTTTATACTGAAATGACCTGAAGGTTTTTGGATCAACAATCCTTAAATCGGAAAAGATGTATCTTCAAGCACTATTAAATGCCCTTTGATATGCACCATTTAGACTGAATTGGATGCTGTCAACATCACCAACATGGATCACCTCACATAAAGCTGAACTACAGCTTGATGGTTCTGCTCTATAGCCATACTTTCTCACTGTAATCCAGAGAACAGCCTTTTGTATCCTTACAAAAAGAAACAAATTTGTTATGGTGAGTGAGAGGTAACTGACGTCTGAACCTGGTGAAAACTGCAATTCGAAGCCCATTGAAGATAAAGAGTAAATCAGAAACCGCATGCTGCATTTAATTCAGACCTGTTATGTCTGCAAACAAGAATAATAGGTGTTTGTCAAAGACCTTTTGAGCAACACCTTTTGTGCCACTGTGAACTCCTGTGTTACCACTGATTGTGTCAAACAAGCCAACCATTCTGATACCCCTTTGCTCATCTCTTAGTATTTCAGCAATTTTATTCCACAGTAGGAAAGCAGTTTCAGAGCCAGGCAGTTTGGAATGGTTAGAAGCTTTTTTCAATTCCTAAGCCAGACACAACCACCACCATGCGATCAGCATTAGCACTCTCATCACCTGGCAGCAGCTTACCATCAAAATGCACAAGGGTTGCCTCAGGGCAGAATTCATCCATAATGCCTTGCTCAATGGAGGAGCTGGTCTCTGAGCCTCATACAGAAGTTGTGTACAGAATAGGATCATTGACATTGATAGGCCTACCCACTACGTTTTGGCCGGGGCAACTTTGGGCATTGCCTGATGTGTGATGTCTTCCGTCCAAGTTACCCAATAAATAGCGTCATCAATCAGCATTGAATATAAATCATAGATAATGCCTAGGCCTACTATAACAATAAATAAATGATATAAGGAAATAAAGTAAGATAAGTATTCATGGAATAACAGTAACATGGAGTGGAAAAGCTGAGAAATAGCAGAGAACTATTTTCTAAAGAATAACAGAATTTTTCACAAATATCGCTTTTCTTCGCACTATTTGAAGAAGTTACACCCTGTTGAGGGGTCATTTGCCATTGAGATATGGATGTAGAATTTTGGTAGGTTAATTGTGTGCATAAATGTCACATTTTAAGACCCTATGCGTGTCATTCATGCAAAATTATTTTTTTCTGAACAGTCTAATGTAGCCTATGTATGTATACATGTATATTGGTATATTATTTGCAGCTGAAAGCATTACATTTCAGACTATTTTTACGGCATGTATCCCTTTACCTCATGGACGGAGGACTGACGTGGGAGGAGGCTGCTGGAGCTGCTCGGGACAGAGAAGAATGGAGGACCTGTATCGCCCAATGTGCGCACAGCACGGGAGGGACTAAGGGTCTAAGGTCTAAGGATCTCTTTAATTACTTTATTGCGTTCCAATGTCATTTCGTGCATTTTCAATAGTGCGCGTGCTGTCAGTAGCCTATTAGCCCAATGTTCGTAAAACGAACATATGCCGTTTTGCATATTTTATTTGAGATTTGTCAAAAAACAATATGCATACGTTGAAACATTATTTTTTAGGCCCATAATATCAGCATGGTTTATAAAAATTTTGCTTAATAAAGTTTTGGTCAAAAACGGATTAACATAATTATTATTGAAATTTGAGCAGATTAAACTATAGCCTATCAATCGGGAGAATTTATGTACCGCTTTGACTACAATTTGCTTCCTCCTGTTTTCAGGGGACTCTTTAGTCTTGCTTCGCAGATCCATTCTCATTCAACAAGAAACTCGACGCCCTACAGATGCGTCTTTGCTCGCACTAATTCCAATCTATTCTCTATTAGAGCCTCTGGTCCTTCAATATGGAATAAAATCCCACTAGAAATCAGGCAATCTCCATCACTATCACTGTTTAAGAAAAAGTTACGCTCTCATTTAGTCGGTATATTCGCAACAATCATGAACAATGTGTGATGATGTATCACTATGTTTGTGTATTAAACCACTCGCGTACTTCATTTTCGCTCATTATTATTTTTCTTTCTTTAGCTAAGAGTTGCACCTTTCAAAGCTTAATTTAGTTAAGATACTCTAGGTGATTGTAACCATTTACTGCCTTACTCTTACTTAAAAGCAATAATTGTCGGCCATTGCGTATCTTTGTTTTCATGTATGTAGATGTCCCTCAGCCCAAGATTCACTGTCACAGTGCATACTTGGGTAACTCTCGGCAGGTGCGTCCACGTCGCGGGGGTGGGGGTGGATATCGCTTGTCGATAACGAAATCCTGCCGGGGACCCAGTCCATCGGGATATAATGAGGGGCTTTGAGGGCCCATGCCCTGGGTTATGGGTGAAGACCTGGACGGCCAAAGGAGCGGAGGCCCTCTATGGGGGTAAGGGTCTGGAGGACGGAAGAGGCACGGCGAGTCAGAACGCCGCTGGGCGGATCCTAGTTATTGAAGGATGCTCCGGCCATCTGACTACCTTGCGTTTACATAGCAAGTTACCGAGGGAACATTCTGCTGAAGAGTTTTCCACATGGTGGAAACGGTTACGCTCCATAGGGGTATGCCAATGATGATGATGATGATGTCCCTAGTAGCTGGGTCAGCGATCCCTTCTGGGTCTTTTCTTGTGACCATTCCCCTTTCAATATGTGGTTTGCAACTGCATAACTGCGAAAAATGATTGGTTTCAAAAATAAATGACCCCGCCGAGTCAAACCTTAATGGCGTGTCACGCTGTGTGTGACGCACTTTTTCCAGTCATATTCTAGAGTTAGCCTATTCTTTTAAAAGGTAATACTTTTTAAGAATGAAAATATCTTTTTTCTAATTAAAATTTTAGTTGTTCCATTCTGTAATTTGCGAAGTTACAACAAGTGAGAAAATCTAAAACAGAGTTTTAGAACATTCTGTATAAAATACAGCAAACGGCATAAAAATCGAGCCAGCCTATACTACTTTCCAAACTGTGATGGAATAACGGGCACATACTTAATGGAAGAATACGAATACACGAATTAAGGAAATGCAAACAAACGCGTTCAAAGAGAATACGACCAGACGATTCATCGTAGACAGGACCTGCGATGTATGCATAGGCTTACGGTAGATTTCAGCAGTGGGGTCGGGGGGGAAAGATTGAATTTCTGCCCGAAAAATATATCAGGAATAGGCTAAATCTTCGTGGGTTGAAATCTCGGTGATGGAAAAAAATTTCAAAGGCAAAAAGTTGACGACCTTTTTTTAGTCATCAGGGGCTGTGTTTGTCCGAAAAACTAGACTTGCTCGAAGGTTGACGACCTTTTTTAGTCATCAGGGGCTGTGTTTGCCTGAAAACTAGACTTGCCCGAAATTTGACGACCTTTTTTAATCATCCGGTCCTGTGCTTGCCCGAAAAACAAAACCAGACTTGCCCGAAATTTGGACACTGCCTTGTACGCTTATGGATGTATGATCCATTTTTGGCGGGTCGTAAGGCAGGTCAAGAGTAAGATAGGCAGGTAGCACCACCACTGCACAAACAGTTCATTAACCTCTATTAGTAGGTTACGTAAGCTGGAGGCCTGAATTTCAAAACGCTGTCATGTGGTTTAATAATCAAGACTTAGTCTTTGTAGATAATTACGAACATAATTGTTTCTCACGAATATTAATTTAAGACAAGGTAATTGTCAAAAATTATTGCTGAACACGCATATCCTTATAATATAGGTTGCTTGTGTAACAACTTTTAAAACAATTATGCGACACTGGAGCACTAGCCCCACGACGCCGCGCCGCGCCGCCGACGCCGACATTTCGAATGCGACCAAAAATGAACGGCGCGCAGCCGCCGACCCTCTTAAGTCGTCGCAGAGCTCTGTGTTAAACCCCTTTGGCTTAGGAAAAACTTTTTAAAGGTTATTTGTCCACTTATATAAGAAAAACAAGCATCCGACCATAACCCCCCCCCCCATCAGAAATTTCTGGCAACGCCACTTATTGAGGTCTACTGCACAATCATTACAACGCATGATAGGAGGCAGAACATTATCTCTCCCCAGCCTGGTGTAGCAGTGTCCAAAGTAAACAAATGTAATGAGAGTCATAATAATAATAATTTAAAAAACTTAATTCTATTAATAATAATAATACTAATACTAATGTTTAACTTTGTTTTAATTTCAAATTGACACAACGCAGAATTCATACAATTCATGGTAAAACGGATGATCACAAGTTATTACAAGAGTTGGCAGCCAAACAGGGCGCCCATCACGTCCTACTACTCATTAATATTTTCACCACCTGCTTATCCCGCGTACGTGCACTCTTAGTGCCAGAGTGTTAAACACTGCCCTAAACCCCTCTCCGATGCAATCGATAGCTTTATACATAATTATAATCATTCGAATAAATATTTCTTCTAATTTTTTGCTGCGTTTCCATCCTAAATTGGTCCAGTTTTTGAGAGAAAAACCGGGAAGTTTGTCATAGTTTCACGAAAAGTTTCATTCTAAGCAGTTGAACATTTTCTCATTCATGGTCCGTTGCATATCTGTTGCAGAATATGTCCGCCATACAGTTCGTACCACTTTTGCTTCATATGAAATGGGTCGCCAGGCAAACGTAGTTCTTTAAATGGACACGAAAGTTGAAACGTGTCTAACGTTGCATGCATGTTGCTCTTCTGATTTTTAAAATCCTCCCTCAGTGCTTCGAAAATTAATTCATTGCACAAATTAATTTCCTTCGTGGCTCTAGGAAAAGATATATATTGATAGGGAACCCAATATATCTGAGTTGAATGGGAAATATATTTCTTGATATCCTTGACATAATGTCTCAAGGCTTCTCTTATGTACTGTATCTTACCTTGTTCAAGTTTTACCCTTTCATGTCCACAAGGTATCAGAATAATCAGAATGCTAGGCATCTTATCGCGCAAGTAGTCTCTTATAATAAACTCATGTGTAAAATTTGTAGGCAGAGCATTTTTTATCGCATTTCGAATTCGTATCGAGCTATCCAGAATGAAATTCATAGGCACATGTTCCATGATGAGAGACTGGTTCTCGCTTCCTTCACTGTAATAACACTCGTGTTGAACTGCAACGCACGTTCTACATTTTCGTCTTTCGACCATTATGTCAGACCTGTTGCTATAAGTTCCTGGTCCAAGATAATAATTCATGTCAGGCATAAAATCATATTGTTCTCGTTTTGCCAACCTGCAATGCCGAAGCGAAGATGATATAATATCTTTAAGAGCATCGAAAGTTCTGCGTCCATTTGAATCTCCCAGAGTCAGAATTCTTCTCACACGTTGTGAAGCAAAGCATTTACCTAAGTAGGAGTAATTTAAATCCATGCGTGAGAATGAACAAAACGGTATTCTGAAGTAGGCATGTCTTATCTTACCCTCGAGTCTGAGCAAATTCCACGACCCTTGCGATATGAAGCTTCTGCTTCGTTCATGAAATTTTTTTAAGAGATGTCTATCACATTGAATGCAGTTGTCGTTTTTGTAAGCAGCATAATATAATCGCTCATTCGTTTCTTCATAGATTGGAACGGAACATCCGTTCTCTGTTGTTTCTGTATAGTTTCCTCGAAAAGTCTCTGACTTGACGCAAAGTGGAAATGAAGAAGTAGTCAGACCCTGAAGACTCCAAAACGAAAATCGTGGCAATATGAGTAAATTTGATATGCAAACACTTGTGATGATCAATATCAAGAAAAAGATGACGATAGTAATCTTTTTAGAAAATTTTATATCCATATTGCAGACTAAAATTCCGTAATTCTATTTACGCTGATCTGCGAGTTCATGCACTGCACAATATTATAGAGAACAAGTTAATAAAAAAATTAGGCCTACTTCGAACACGCTGATGTTACACTGAGAAAAGTCTTTGGTAAGATTATAACACGCAATTTATAGTGAAATAGTCCTAATTACTGTTGGCTGTCTTCTTCCATGCTTCAGCGTTTTACTTTTTTGGATCAAATATCCTAGTTCTAATCTTTGTAAAAATATCTGGATTCTTTTTATATTGGACCGGGCACCTGTTTTCTTTTCTGCAGTGGCGCTTCTCAGAGAAAAGGGTTAGAGGTGGCGGAGTAGCTATTAGGTGGATGTGGTCTACGTGATTAGAAAGTGTGGTATCAGATAAGGCTGAAGGTTTGGTGTTAATCATATTTGGAATGGCATGCACGAGGAGGGTTGATGGGTAGAGGATCCTGAGGAAGGTGTTTGGCAAAGACGGTGGAGGAACCTAGAACGAGCGGAGGAATTCTAAAGGCAGATTGTTTCAGAGCGGTGAGGGTGATGCAGAGTTGGATATGACTCTCTGTTGGAGGAATTGTCATCAGTTGTGACAAGGGGTCGTGAAAGATTGGATCCTGTAGAACATAATACAATTTTGTCTATTCAACCATTCTTTTTGACAGACCCCAACCGGTTGCAGTATACAGCAGCTATGCAGTACAACAGATGGACAGGTATTTTCTTCTTTAGGTTTTCTGCCAGGTGGCAGGTCCAAACGTCCAATGTCTCGACCTTTCGCGCTGTTGTGCCATGTCTTTAAGTTTTCTGTGACCCGCCTCCATCATCCCGTTCAGCAATTTTTGCCTAGGTCTTCCTCTGCACTTCTCTTCCTTCCAATCTTCCTTCAATTATTTCTTTCTGCAGTGAGTTACCTCGCAGCAAATGTCCCACCCAATTCTTTTATCTCGTCTTTAGTTTGTCCAGCAGAGATCTTTTCTCTTCTACCATCGTTAGTACTTCTTCGTTTGTAACGACGTCGTGCCTTGTCCAACTAATTGTGTCCATCTTTCTTCAGGTGCGGAGGAGAGGTGGCAGAGCGGGGACGGATAGAGACGGGATGCGACAAGGATGTTTGCTGTTGCCATTGATTGTTGCGCTGGTGCTGGACTGTGTGATGAAAAGGGCGACAGGATAAGTGCATAGATGGTGGCAGACCTATAGCGATTCGGATTTTGCGGATGATATTGCATTGCTGGACAACCCATTGGAAGGAATAGAGGAACTAACATGCAGAGTAGAGGAGGAGGAGGGAGCAAGAGTGGGGCTGGCAATAAACCCAGGAAAAACGAAGATCATGAAGGTGTATGGGAAAGTGGAGAGAGACAGATGAGATCAGGATTGCAGATAGAAATGTGGACATAGTGGAAGACTCCTGTTACCTTGGCAGCACATTATCAGCCGACAGTAGATGCGCTAAAGAAATAAGGATTCGTATTGGGAAGGCAAATGCGGTTTTTGGAAAACTAGAGAAGATATGGAAAAGCAATGGATGTAGCTTGAAGACTAAGATCCGGTTATATGAAGCTATAGTGTTGAGCACACTTCTGTATGGGGCTGAAACGTGGCCAATGACGTTGGCAAATAGGAAACGACTAGGGCGGCACATCATAGATGGCTGAAACGAATACTACACTCCTTAGAGGCAGAAGCAAGATACTTGATGATTGACTGACGGTCAAGACCAGTTACATGTATTGCAAAGAACAGCGAGTAGCGTTTCCGTGCAATGGTGATTAGTAAAGCCTGATAATGGTGGGTCGAGAACTGAGTCAGAAAAAAGTAGTCGTTTAGCTGCGAAGGACAGTTGTTTCAGTTAATTTAGATAGAACGTAAAGATTGGCGATCCATCAAGAAGTTGGCAATAGAAAGTGCGAGATTGATTATGTTAGTGATACCAGGAACGAGATACTGTATGATCTTGTTGCATTTTTTGTTGGGAAGCGAACTTAAAAGGAGTGACACTTCCGTATCAGAGGCGGAATAGAGAATTGGCAGCCTTGACTGAGACAAGGGAATCGGATTTTGAGAAATGAATGAATCATTGCTGGGGATTGGGAATCTAAAAAGAGAAGAGAAAGGATGTGGTTTTGTCTGAGAAGAGTGAACAGAAGGTTTCTGCAGTAGAAATAGTCAGGTGGAATCGAGCTTGGTAGTTCAAATGACCATTTGCGTTAAAGAAGAAGGTTGACAGCTTTGCACGAATGAAGACTATCATCATCGTTAGAATGTCGTCCTACTCAGCTGCCGCCTCCCAGTGCGCAATGCTTTGCAGACAACTTTTACCAACTTTCGTGAACCCGTTCAATCAACAAGTTCCAAAGCATCGTCAGTAAAGGTATCATGGTTAACAACCTCAACTTGCTCAAGTTTTTCTTTACAGAACTGGTCAACTGACAAAGCCGATGGAGGCCAGTGACTCATTTAATACAATCCATAAACATCAAAATTGATTATCTTCAGATCTAATCCAAAAAAAACATTATTCCCACGAATGACATGCTGATTTGATAATTATAACACGACAATTTCCAAGTTGAAATATTCAAATTCCTCCATTCTGCATAGAGCAGTGAATCCCAAACCCTTTTTAAACTTTTGGGCCACTCTTTCTCACTTGGAGAATATGAGAGGCCGCAATGTTAAAATTTATTTCAAATTTTGTTGCGCTTATTCAAGCAACACAAATTGCCAAACCGCAACTGATTACAAGAAGAATGAAATGAAAGTAGAAAACAAAGAATAATTTCGAAGTTTACTATCTTTGAGATTCACTCAATTGTAATGATGATGATGATAATAATAATAACAATAATAATAATAATAATAATAATAATAATAATAATAATAATAATAATAATAATAATAATAATAATAATAAGCACCGCAACTGGGGACGTCCGCGAAACGTCTGATTTGTTTCAACGCCTTTCGATAACGATTCAGCGCTTCAACTATGTTGCTTTTAGGGGTACTTTCTCCAACTGGGACCTTCTTGACGATTAGGGTCCATTCCAGACAAATCTGCTTTTATCGAGAGAGTTGAAGTCCCCGAGGAATCATGTTTACCTCGGGGCAAAAAAATAAAATAAAAATAAAATAAAAATTATAATAATAATAATATCGACTGTACCCGTGGTCGCTTGTGGATTGGGTCTCAGCAATGAGGCCGTGCGAGTCGCAGTCGGCCTCCGACTGGGACTCGAACTCTGTACACCGCATCAATGTCAGTGCGGTGAGATCGCCGATCCGGGAGGCCACCACGGGCTTGTATGCCGACGATCTGCAGGGAGAGCTGCACGCCACTTCGCTCTGAATGACACTATCTGGAGAGCTCTTGTAAAAGCAGACATTCCAAGCTCTAAAGAACCACCGGGCCTGATCCGCACAGACGGCAAGAGACCGGACGGAGCAACATTGGTCCCCTGGGCGAGGGGCAGGTATGTCGCATGGGATGCAACATCCATCCATACCTGTGCTACCTCCTACCTCAGCATTACGTCATCAATGCCTGGAGGAGCAGCCGAACATGCCGCGAACCGGAAGTGCGCTAAATATTCAACCCTTCCGACCACCCATGATTTCGTCCCCATCGCCATCGAATCGCTGGGCCCCCTCAATCGGACAGGACGTGAATTCTTGATGGAGTTGGGGCGCCGAATGACTGCCGTCTCTGGGGACCCTCGGGAAACTTTGCACTTATTTCAACGTTTGTCAATTTGCACCCAGAGATTTAATGCCATAGCATTCAGAGGCACATTCGCACAACTCACCGGGGTCGAGGACGACTGATCTGTCTAATTTACACCAGTTTTAGTTGAACGAAACAATTAGCACATTATGCCTGTGTTTGTCAGGCGTTCTCTGTTCATCGCGCACAGTTAATTGATGTTGCACTGTTTGAAACGGAAATAAATGATTTATAATAATAATAAAAAAATAATAATAATAATAGTAATAATAATAATTTTCATTTATTCAACATACCGCAACCTGTTACAGTACGGTACTATGCAATTTAGTTGCACTGCATTAAAAGAACTACATGTAGGCCTACTACATGGAAAAGATTGGTAGCAAGCTAGGTATAAAGAAATTATTGAAGGTATGGTAATGATAATATAGTTAGAAAAATGTTAGAAAATGGACCCCCAGCTTCTCAGATGTCATGGTAACTCATTTCATTAGAGAAATTTTAAGGCAGAAAATCATACTGCTATTTGAGCGATGTATCTGGAACATAGTGCGACCTGGTGGCTGATTGGTAACGCGCTTGCTCACGGAGCGGGCGGTTGCGGGTAGCGGCCTTGGCCAAGTTCTTTACGCACAAGACTAGACTAGTGTCTCTGTCACCAAGCAGTATGATTTAGTACCGGCGTAAACTAGGGGGTATTATTGATAATGATACTAGTCTAACTGCGTTTCATTTTATTGCATTTCCCTTCCGGAAGCTAATATTTTAGGCATTAATTTCTTGGGATTTTAAAAAGATGGGGCGTCTATAATTGGTTAGTTTAAATTTTACATAAATCGTGCGCAGTTGCAGCTCCCATATACACCGTGAGTCAAAAAAAAGTAAGCCAAATTATTTTTCATATATCTCTAATGCCTGATAACATATCACGCTAAAATTTTCCAAATATTTAGAGAATTGGACCAAGAATATGATTCCAAAATTTCATGAGATAAAGTTGAACGTATAAAAAGATATGAATCTTCAAACTTCATATGCCGAAATTGCCGTTTACAAGCAATTTTCTGTCAGATTCAGTAAAATGTAAGTCAAACTTTTTCTCATATCTCTAATGCCTGATGATCAATCATTCTAAAATTTTCCAGATATGTACAGGGTGGTCCAGCATAAATGAACCAACTTTGCATGCTTATAACTTCGCCAATGTGTGGAATTTATTTGTACTTTATGCGTCAAATTAAAGGCATCGCACTCTAGTACTTCATCTGAAAAGGTCGAATCGATACTGTTTCAAGTTTTAATTATATGCCCGGAACAGCGCTACCTACCATATTTTGTTGTCATTTTTGACGTGATCTGGCGCCTTTGTCAGACGATGATCGCGTTTTGATCTTAATTTTACGAACCGATCAGGGATTTAATTCGTTTGAAATGATTAACAAGTTTCGAACAGAGGATGGAATAATAATGCCTTGAATCATCAGTTACGGAAAATTGATAAAAACAGACTTTTTATACACTCGTAAATCATGGGAACTGGTGCGCACGGCGCGCACATCCGCTATCAATGCTCGTGTGTCCGAATAAATTTGCAGTCAAGACAATGACCCTGGTAGGCCAAACTCCCGGAAAATTGTTTGCTAAACAGGTAGTCCTAGAGACACCGTATAACGTTTTGGAAAAAACTGATCTAAAGTTATTCGTCGACGTGAAGTCCAACAGCTCTCCAACACTGACGCAAAGAAACGGCTGGCGTGCTACCAGCTGTTTCTTGGCGTCAAAAAGAAGCGCGTGGTAGCGCGCACGGCTGTTGATAAAATTGATAGGACATGGTTTATCGATGAGAAGATTCATGGTAGAGATTCCTACAAACATCTAAAATGATTGTGTATTTGCGCCTGTTAACAAAAAACCATTTTTGTGAATATCCCGCGAAACGGCGCCATTTTACGTCCAAAATGACAACGAAATATGGTACCTAGCGCTGTTCCGAGCATATAATTAAAACTTGAAATAGTATCGATTCGACCTTCTCAGAGGAAATACTAGAGTGAAATGCCTTTAATCTGACGCATAAAGTACAAATAAATTCCAAAAATTGGCGGAGCTATAAGCAATCAAAGTTGGTTCATTTATGCTGGACCACCCTGTAGATAATTGAACTAGCAATATGACCCCAACAGTATGATTTGATTATTTAATTAAATAAGATGCTCAAAATGTCATCCTTCAGCTTGCACGCAAGCCTTGAGGCGCAGGCGCCATTAGGCAACAGCATCGTCGATTATCCTCTGGTCCAGGTCATCCGACACTTCCAACAAGCGTTGCTTTAGATCGTTTATATCATGGATTGTTGTCTGGTAGACTCGGTCTTTCATTATGCACGCTCCACACTTTATATTCCGTAAAATTTAACTCCAGGATCACTGAAGACCAAAATTGGGAATTATCAGGCATCAAAACTGCAGCGAACACCATAACAGATTTGCTGAAAACTGAAATTTCGGAGATGAAGTTCAAATATTCATATCTTTCTATCCGTTCAAATTTATTACATGATATTTTGGAATCCTATTCTAGGTTCAATTATCTAAATATCTGGAAAGTTTTATTATGATTAGTTAGCTGGCATTGGAGATATAATAAAAACAGTTTAGCTTACTTTTTATTGAATCTGACAAAAAATTGCTTGTAAACGGCAATTTCGGCATATGAAGTTTACAGATTCTTATCTTTTTATCCGTTCAATTTTATCCCATGAAATTTTAGAATCATATTCTTCGTCCAATTCTCTAAATATTTGGAAAATTTTAGCGTGATATGTTATCAGGCATTAGAGATATATGAAAAATAATTTGGCTTACTTTTTTTTGACTCACGGTGTATATGGGAGCTGCAACTGCGCACGATTTATGTAAAATTTAAACTAACCAATTATAGACGCCCCATCTTTTTAAAATCCCAAAAAAAACAATTTGGCTTACTTTTTTTGACTCACGGTGTACATGTAGGCTAAACTCCCTGTAAAGTGGGCCGGTTTTAGGACTAAGCTTACTCATCAAAGGACTACTCATCAAAGGACTACTCATCAACGGACTACTCATCAAGGGCAACTCTTCAAATGACTAGTCATCAAAGTACTACTCATTAAAGTACTACTCATCAAAGTACTACTCATCAAAGGACTACTCATCAACGGACTACTCATCAAAGGACTACTCATCAAAGGACTACTCATCAACGGACTACTCATCAAGGGCAACTCTTCAAATGACTAGTCATCAAAGTACTACTCATCAAAGTACTACTCATCAAAGTACTAATCATCAAAGGACTACTCATCAAAGGACTACTCATCAACGGACTACTCATCAAGGGCAACTCTTCAAATGACTAGTCATCAAAGTACTACTCATCAAAGTACTACTCATCAAAGTACTACTCATCAAAGTACTACTCATCAAAGGACTACTCATCAAAGGACTACTCATCAAAGGACTACTCATCAACGGACTACTCATCAAGGGCAACTCTTCAAATGACTAGTCATCAAAGTTTGCTGATCTATGGACGTTTTCGAGGAAAGAACGTAAAGAATGGCAGCTAGATTGATGAGAATAATTGTTGGTAAAATTTAAGTTGGATTGATGCAATAAATTTATTATTTATAGAAGCTAGATTGACGAAAATACTTGTCTAAATAGAAGCTGAATTAGTGAAAAGAATTCGTGATTAAATAGAAGCTTAATTGATGAAAAGAATTCATGAATAAATAGTGGCTGGATTGATGAAAATAGTTGTCCAAATAGAAGCTGAATTGATGAAAAGAATTCGTGATTAAATAAAAGCTGCGTTGAAGGAAAGAATTCATGATTAAATTGACTGAAACTAATACAATCCTTAATGGTAAATATCTTTATTGCACTTAAACGTTGGATTGTATGCATAAAAATACAATGTGCTATAATCTTTGATGAGTAGTCATTTGATGAGTTGCCCTTGATGAGTCTTCCGTTGATGAGTGGTCCTTTGATGAACTGACCTGTGATGATTAGTCCGCATACCAATTGGACCAGCATGTGGCCACATTGACCTATCAGAGTGAGAAGTCAACACATAGCCTAAGTGTAGGCTAAGTTCTGTTCTAACGTACTGATTTCCAACGTTTTCAGGTCGCCGGCTGGCCTACCGTACTGACGAAATAGCTTAACTTTTTCTGATACTAAGGCATTGTTAATGCTTCTTTATCGCTCAACTTTCACCGTAAAGCTGTGAAAACGTATTTCTATTGCCTACAACTCTCACAATTTCACTAATACGAAAGCAGTAGCGGGGTTGAAACAGTGGAAGCGCCACCTAAATTGCGTTGAATAACAGTTACAAATAAAGTGCACAAAGTAACGAACCACTTGCTGCCAGCATTTAAGCTGACGCCGAGGCGGCAAGCCTAAAGGTTGTAGTTTGTCGATACCTTGAAGGTAAGCCTAAAGGTTGTAGTTTGTCGATACCTTGAAGGTAAGCCTAAAGGTTGTAGTTTGTCGATACCTTGAAGGTAAGCCTAAAGGTTGTAGTTTGTCGATACCTTGAAGGTAAGCCTAAAGGTTGTAGTTTGTCGATACCTTGAAGGTAAGCCTAAAGGTTGTAGTTTGTCGATACCTTGAAGGTAAGCCTAAAGGTTGTAGTTTGTCGATACCTTGAAGGTAAGCCTAAAGGTTGTAGTTTGTCGATACCTTGAAGGTAAGCCTAAAGGTTGTAGTTTGTCGATACCTTGAAGGTAAGCCTAAAGCAGGGGTTATTTTAAGGAAATTTCTCAACTGCACATATTTATCAGAATAGCATCCTACATCGGGTAGATTGGTCATTATTGAGACTAAGGCCTAATTATTCTTCTTATTAAATATTATTATTATTAGGCCAATATTATTATTATTATTAGGCCTAGTAGTAGTAATTTATTATTATTTTTATTATTATTAATATTATTATCATTATCATGATAATGTAACTGGCTAAGTTTATAAACCTACTTCTCCAAAGAGCAGCGCTTAATCTAGTCCCCTCCGCTGGGGGGTATCCGGTCAAAACCGCGCACACAAAACCGCGCACACAAAACCGCGCACACAAAACCGCGATTCACAAAACCGCGCACCCTCGGAACCGCGCACGATCATTACCGCGCACGATCATAACCGCATTCAAGTATTTCAACATGCATCCAGCTTCTATTTCATATCTAAAAATACCTTCATCCAGCTTCCATTTTCATGCGTTATGCCGTCGATTCTTTGAATCCTAGGCTCCTAGCGACCGCTATGATCAACCTTCTCCACGTATTACGATCTTCCGTCGCGTCTCTCAGTTCTTCCAAGTTCATCTTCGTTCTCTCGTGTATTTCCTCCATCCACCTCCTTCTTGGGCGTCCTCTTCTCCTTTTTCCCTCTCCGCAGGCCAGCATCATCTTCTTTTCCAAGCCGTTTGCTCGCATCACATGTCCAAAGAACGCCATCTTCTGCCTTGCCGCTCTCTGTCCCAATGACATATTCCCTCTTGACTGTCCTATCTCTTGTAATATAAATTCGATTGTTCTTTTCAATCCAGATACTATACCAGATATAAAAATTTAAAAATACCTTCATCCAGCTTAAGTTTCTTAAGCGATTTTCATCAACCCAGCCTCCATTTCACCTCTAAATAATTTAATCCAGCTTCCATTTCTCAAGCGCTGGACCAGTTGTATGTAGACCAGTTGTCGTGACACCGTTTAAACAGATGCTCAAACAAGAGTGGTTATGATCGTGCGCGGTAATGATCGTGCGCGGTTCTGAGGGTGCGCGGTTTTGTGAATCGCGGTTTTGTGTGCGCGGTTTTGTGTGCGCGGTTTTGTGTGCGCGGTTTTGATAGTAAACCCCGCTGGGGGGGGGGGGGAATCAGGTTTCTGGGGGAGACAATCGAGTGTCCGAAGAACTCTCGTGAGGCGCGTATCGCCGAGACGGGTAGGGGGGAGGAGTATGGGGAGGGGATGTGCCCATCCCCATCAGAAATTATTTGAATTTCCACATTGGAATGGTACCATTTTAAGGTGTCACCTTAACAAAATACCTTTACTTTTTCAGAACTTCATCAGAAACTTTTTGAATTTCCACATTGCAATGGTAGCATTTTAAGGTGTCATCTTAACAAAATACCTCTACTTTTTCAGAGCCTCATCAGAAACTTTTTGAATTTCCACGTTGCAATGGTAGCATTTTAAGGTGTCATTTTAATAAAATACCTTTACTTTTTCAGAGCTTCATCAGAAACTTTTTGAATTTCCACATTGCAATGGTAGCATTTTAAGGTGTCATCTTAACAAAATACCTCTACTTTTTCAGAGCCTCATCAGAAACTTTTTGAATTTCCACATTGCAATGGTAGCATTTTAAGGTGTCATCTTAACAAAATACCTCTACTTTTTCAGAGCCTCATCAGAAACTTTTTGAATTTCCACATTACAATGGTAGCATTTTAATTTGTCATTTTAATAAAATACCTGTAATTTTTCAGAGCCTCATCAGAAACTTTTTGAATTTTCACATTGCAATGGTAGTGCTCATTTTAAGTGTCATCTTAACAAAAAATACCTCTACATTTTCAGAGCCTCATCAGAAACTTTTTGAATTTCCACATTACAATGGTAGCATTTTAAGGTGTCATTTTAATAAAATACCTGTAATTTTTCAGAGCCTCATCAGAGACTTTTTGAATTTCCACATTGCAATGGTAGCATTTTAAGGTGTCATCTTAACAAAATACCTTTACTTTTTCAGAGCTTCATCAGAAACTTTTTGAATTTCCACATTGCAATGGTAGCATTTTAAGGTGTCATTTTAACAAAAAAATACCTCTACATTTTCAGAGCCTCATCAGAAACTTTTTGAATTTCCACATTGCAATGGTAGCATTTTAAGGTGTCATTTTAATAAAATACCTGTAATTTTTCAGAGCCTCATCAGAAACTTTTGGAATTTCCACATTGCAACGGTAGCATTTTAAGGTGTCATCTTAACAAAAGACCTGTACTTTTTCAGAGCCTCATCAGAAACTTTTTTAATTTTCATATTGCAATGGCAGCATTTTAAGGTGTCATCTTAACAAAATACCTGTAATTTTCAGTGCTTATGACAGTGGGCTAAGACTTCAATAAATTATAAATATGACCAACACGTAACAAATATTTGGAGTGAGGCTATTTTCACACTATAATGGTACCATTTAAGGTGCCATTTTAGCAAAATAACTCCATTAGGCTATTCAGTACTGATAAAAAAAAGTGTTTTAGGATTCAATATAAATAATAAATTACAATAAAAATATCTTTATGTATCGAGTTCAGCAGCTCAGTTCTCCGGTTGCTGAGTTATTCTAATGAATAAATGCAGACATGAATATAATAGTAGCCTATACAAGCAGACATTCCAGCACTATATCAGTTTAACCCTATTTCGCAAGATGGTCCTGAATTGCTGACCAGGACGTACTTTCTGAAATCATATTTAATGGTACACAAACCAACCAAGAACTAATAAACTACCGGTACCAAATTCAGGTAGCCATGTGTAGTAATGATGTTGTTTTTACGTTTTACTATAATTTTATGTGTTCAAATAATAGTCCTGACCAAACATTTTGAAATTTTACAGTTTAAAATTTGAAGGATACCATTCAGTTGTACAAAAGGAGTATTTGTACAAATATTAGCAGTAAGTTATTCTCATTTTAGCAGGATTGTGTCATATATTATGATAGTAAATAATAACATTATAACCATTAACCATATAATAATTAATAGTATTACAGTATACAGTGGCGGCGACAGGGGGGGCTAGGGGGGCTAAGCCCCCCCCTAAACGTGGCTCAGCCCCCCAAAACAAAACGCTGGAAATGAATTTTTAAAAACGGCTTACTTCGTAATAAGGAAACTGGACAATGACCAACGGCAACGAAATCAACTATGTTATCATAGAGTAGAATCAATAGATGCTTGTGTCATTGGCGGCACCAGAGGAGGGGCTAGGGGGCTAAACCCCTAAATGTGACTCAGCCTCATCCCAGAGCAAAAAGCAATGAATGTCCATGTATCGGCTTAAAGGTTATTATTATTATCTTATTTTCGGACCTCAACTGCGGCGGACGGTCATACATCGACTCACATGTGAGACATCAATTGCGACTGGGCTCGACTCCCGGACAAAGACTCTCTATGCGACTCAACACTAGCATGCATACAGTCCTCTTATTTATGCCATTATGGAGCTGCAGGGGCAGGGGCTGAGGTCCCAACCGGTCTGGCGGGGGAAAGGGGCAGAGATCCGCGATGGCGGAGCAGGGGGTTGAGGTACCGACCGGTCTGAGGTCCGGACGGGTCTGGAAGAGGGAAGAGGACTTGAGGGTTCGAACTGGCGGGGGAAGAGATTGAGATCCGGACCAGTCCGAGCCCGGGCTAGCGGAGGACTGGAGGTCCGAGGCGGCGGGGGGAAAGGGGGCTGAGGTCTGCGCGGTGGGCAAGGGGACTGAGTTTCGGACCGGTGTGAGTCCGGGCTGGTGGAGGGAGAGGGCTGAAGTTTGGTCCGGTGTGAGTCCGGGCTGGCGCCAAAAAGAATGGGGCTGAAAAAGAAAGGGGAACTGAGGTTTGGCCCGGTGTGAGTCCAGGCTGGCGGAGGAAGGGGGCTGAGGTTTGGCCCGGTGTGAGTTTGGGCTGGCGGAAGAAGGGTGTTGAGTCCGGGTTAGCGAAGGAAGGGGCTGAGATTCACAAGGACAGCAATTTTGAATTTCGCTACACTAGCGCGTCGATGCTTATGCTAATAGAATGCCCCGCAGACCGTGATGAGGTTATGTGCACCATGTCCGGCCCGCCGGCCTCCTGAGGGGCTGCGGCGGTAGTTCTACACAACTATACATTGGGAAATGAGGTGTCCATTTAGCAACAGCAGTCATGGGCGGAGACTTGGGGGCCAGGGGACGGTCCACAAGACCCCGAAGTTTGTGGTTGTGGACGGAGATGCTGTTCATGATGGATAAACAATATTTCCCCCAATATTTAAAAAATATCTCAAAAATGTCATTGTCAATTTCTAGAGAGTTATCTACTGTTTATCCATCATGAACAATTTTGCTAGGACGACAGCAAAGCTGGTGTACCCTTGCGGATAATTTTGTACAACGTTGAGGGAGAAACATTATTGAAGTAATTGAACTCATAAACCATTTCTTTCAGCAATGAAATAATTGAGAAATTTGTTGAGATGACAGCTTAAAATGTTACCATTAAAGTGCTGATATCCAAAAACTTTAAACAATGACCTACATAGGGACACTTTTGAAGTCATAATCTACGACGTTCAACATTAAAATTATGAGCTATTTAGTAAAAATGACAGCTCAAACTGCTATTATTGCAATATGAAAATTCAAAAACATTTCATGATTTTTTCGGTCATAAACAGTTAGCAAACAAGAGCCTAAAACGTGCTCCTGTCGATGTCAACAGCGAAAAACGCGCTGGTTTCTGGGGCTCCGCCACAGACCCCGCTGGGGGATCTTACGACGCTCCCCAGACCCCTAGTCAGTATGAGCTTCGTGCAATCGACACTCGCAGCTTCGCGTCTCTAGCACATGCAAAATTACCGCCCTTAGAGAAAATGTTCTACTTGCGTCCCTGGGAGGAAGGGCTTGGGGTTTCAGCCCCCAAAACCTGAAATCCTGCTCAAACCTGAAATCCTGGCGCCGCCACTGGTTGTACCCGTAAAACCCCCTACATATGACATGCCTTTAGGGTTTTCTTATATAGTAGGCCTACCGGCCCTACCCATATGACAGTAGTCTATAGTTATAAACTTGTTAGGCTATAAGCCTAAAGTTTTAACTTTTGTGATTATAGTAAAGACTGAGCCCATTTCTTTTACAATAAACTTTTGACATTCTTATACTGGTAGCTATATAGTCTGCGACTCTGCAAAACGACTTCTTATTTAAGTTTTCATGATTTTATAGTTCAGAAATAGCTGGCAAAAAAGAGCTTAAAAATGGCTCTAGTTGAGGTCAACAGAACTAAAAATGCGTTGGCGGCTGGGGCTCCGCCCCTAGACCCCGCTGGGGGAGCTTACGACGCTCCCCCAGACCCCCTAGTCGGTATGGGCTTCGTGCCTTCGGCACTCGCAGCTTCGCGCCTTCGGCGCTTCAGAAAAAATGTTCTAGTTGGGCTTAGGGCTTCAGCCCCCCCAAACCTGAAATCCTGGCGCCGCCACTGACAGTATATTATAACAGTTCACGTAATACGATGATGTAGACAGCAACTAAGCTAATCGTTATTTGGCTTGCATCAGACAGCTTGTTTGAATATGCCATGTCTTTATCTCTTGACTTGTTTTCATGTATTTTATGCCAATAGAGTTGTCAATAGAAATTTAAAGTTAAATTCACGGCAAAAATGTCTTATAATCTTGTTTGTTACAATTAGTTTAATTAAAATATATTAGCTACTTACATTGTTTTGCGATTGTGTGTAAAAAAGTAACTGCACAAAACCTGATTTTCAACTGCACAAATTCGTTTTCCAACTACACACTTTGTGTCCAGCTGCACGTTAAAATAACCCCTGGCCTAAAGGTTGTAGTTTGTCGATACCTTGAAGGTAAGCCTAAAGGTTGTAGTTTGTCGATACCTTGAAGGTAAGCCTAAAGGTTGTAGTTTGTCGATACCTTGAAGGAAAGCCTAAAGGTTGTAGTTTGTCGATACCTTGAAGGTAAGCCTAAAGGTTGTAGTTTGTCGATACCTTGAAGGTAAGCCTAAAGGTTGTAGTTTGTCGATACCCTGAAGATGGCAGGAGAAACGTACAGAAAGCTGAAGAAAGAACTTGAGAATTTACAAAAAATTTCGATAAGTTGAAAAAATCAAAACACTGGCTCTCCTCAGACAGCAAATTGAGTACAGGATCGCTGCTGCACTAGTCATGCACTACCTGCTATGTCTCGCTTCTTCCTACCTTTGCGAACTCTGTAGCTTTAAATCGCTCTGCTGAATTAAATCTGTTCACAGTCCCTATAGATGTTTGTTCATCCACTGTGCAGAACCGTGTCTGATCGGTAGTAGGACTGGAGTGACCTCTTGCTCCTCTCCCTTTCTAGAATTCTGTTAAAACATTCTCAGATCTTACCACAGTTCTAGTTGATCGCACTGGGGTATCTGCAGAGCTACTGGTAAATTTTGAGGTGAGTTACTGTACACGCTGAACGGGAGGAAAACCGACCTTTTTTGGCCCTAAATTTCTGACGACTTTTTTTCAGTCAACCCCCCAAATTCTCGGGAAAATTTCAGCAATTTGCCGTCCGAAAAAGTTGATGACCTTTTTAATTTTTTTTTAGTCATTCGCTTAAAAATGCATCTTAAACAGCCAAATACACCTTGACTTGCTAGCGTGTACGACACTGTACGGTGTACCCTGCTTTTTACCCGCGTATACCTTACTTTTCGGGAGGTGAGTATACGATGCAGTTTTTTCCCGGAGGTGAGTATACGCCGTATACCCGCGTAGGCCTATTATAAAATATCCTTGATTGCAGCCCTGGGTATCTGAGAAGCGCCTCTGAATAGTCCATTGAAGAGGCGCTATAAAACTCCATACAATAAATGAATTACTCAATTATTAACTTTGAAAGATAGAACACTCTTCATATCAACAAAACGTCCGATGGAGAAGACCAAGACAGTGTAAAAAATGGAGAGTTGTCAGATTTTCATTATTCTGGACAAATATTGGGTTAAATAGTAGCCTAGGCTACATGACTCCAGCGAATATGCCTAATTGTTTATGTAGGCTATCTTGAGAAATCAAAAAGTTACACCAGTGAATCGGACTCACCACAGTAGGCCGACATTTCGTCGCCTGACAATTATCTTGTCGTACTATGTCCACTTTTGTGAATTCCGAGAAAAACGAGGTAGAAGTTTCGCAACTTTGGACGCCAAAAAAATATATATCCAGTGCAATAAAACTTCAAGCAAAGATGTCATATTAAAGCATCGACATTAATTAAAGGATGTTGCACTAAAATTAAACTGAAACTTAGAATGGTTTTTGTGAAATTTCGGAAAATGTTGTATAAAATGGATTAAAATCAATTGCAAGTCATCCTGACATGAGAAATTTTAAAAAAACATGAAATAATAAAAGAACGCAATATACAATCAATTACGACTGTGTTAGTTTCAATTTTCGCAAGTTTAATATCCTTTTTTAGATAAAAGAACGTTTTTATTCTCTGGACATACGACACTATGATACAACGAAGTGGGCAGTGTATTATGTCGTATCTCCTTATCGTCCAATCAGCGACGAGCTTTCTCTGGACATACGACAATGCACTTTTAAACCGTGAATGCGGTACTGGAGATACAACAAAAAATTACTTAATAAATTGGAGATACGACAAGGCAATCCTGTATCATGGACATACAACAAGTAGTTTTCGTTGAATATCTTTAAAACGACTTGTCGTATCTCCTAACGGTTAACAGTGAAGAAAGATAGACAATTTTTTGCTACAAAACAAGTCTAAACTCGATTTTGACAAAAATGGACATACGACAAGATAATTGTCAGGCGACGATTTGTTAGGGAGAATCAATTTGAGAACGGGTCATGCGATTAAGTATTCAGAAGGAAGAAGTTCTATTGGACGCGGGATTTCCTGTAATTCTGCTGCTGCTATGCATGTTTGTACACCAATTTATTTTTACAGTGTCAGTTTCAATGGCCGCATCTATTACAGCTTTAATTAGCCCTTCCGTTTAAGATAGTGTTCGATTTCACATGATGTACATGAGGAACCGAGCTCTCACAATTTATTTTATCGCATTCTATTAGACATTTCGAAAATAATTCTGTAGCATGAGAGCCTTTTTGAAGCTTTAATTTTCTCGGCACAGGGACAGAAAGTCTACGATCATATCCGTCGTCTTGTCACGTAGTCATAGTGTACGTGTTTAGGCCTATGCTTATGTTTCGCATGCAAATACTATGGACTAAAAAGTCTTATCCTTTAGACTAGTTTAGAGAGTGATATTTTACAGCGCTAAAAAGAAAACCGATGGCGTGTCATTCATATTCTGTTGCATGACTCTATAGTTTGCTTATATATAGGACCAACATCATTTTCTTTATTTTTGCAGTCGTCAGTACCGTTGACGAAGAGTGTGTACTGTTGACGAAAAGTGTGTGTTTGATTGCTGACCGTGCATTTCAAGGATGGGAAGTGTTTCTGTGATGCGAAAGCTAAAAATAACCGAACTATTTAATAGAAAAAGACGATGGTTCAAGTACTGTGTGTTCTTATTGCTGGTCATAATATGGATCTATACTAACAGCTTAGACAAAGCATTCCTCACTCGAGGTGGTGCGAATACACATAATGCAGAGCAGCAGCAACACAAAATTACGAAGTGGATAAGTTTGTGTGAATCCAATTTGCGAGGTAATCATCGGACAGGGAATCATCTGTTTATGTTGGCTGCCATGCTTCATTTGGCTCAACTGACGAACAGAACTTTAATTATGCCAAAAGATGAATGGAAATTAGATCGAGTCTTCGATTTGAAAGTTGAAAGGTACAACAAAAGCATCAAAGATCTTTGCCCATGTCGGTCGCTCAAGACACCGAGGTACGACTATGACAAACGTTTTGACGATATCAACTTCATCCGTGAAATGGCTAACACAAACGAAACTATCATTTTCTGCGGTTTAAGCCAAACTTACAAACACACGAAAGTTGTGGAGAAAGAATTAAGATGGCTGCTGAACTTTCCAACTAAAGTGTCAGAAACAGCCGCAAATATATTGCAACAGTCCAATGAATCTGAGAGACATGCTAAAATTGGCGTTCACGTCAGAAGAGGTGATTTTCTGCTGAGAGAAAACGTTGGTGCTGGATTAACAGTGGCCGACAAAGACTACTTTAAAACTTCTTTTAAATACTTTACTGATCGACATGAAAGAATCAAATTTTTTGTCGAATCTGACGACATAACTTGGTGTTTGAGCAATATTCAGAATATTTCGTCCGGAGCTGAAATCTACTTTAGTCGCGGTTCTCAAGAAGTCGATCTCGCAATACTCTCCATGTGCGATGGAATAATAATGTCGACAGGAAGTTTCGGATGGTGGGGTGCGTGGCTGGCAAAGCGAACCACTGTCTATTTTAATGGTTGGCCTCGGAATGGATCTGCCTTAGGTCGGGAGTTCAACAAAAGAAACTATTTCATTCCGGAATGGGTTCCTCTGTGACACCAGTCTGCAAACCAATTACTATGTAGAACAGAAAAGAATCTGTTTTAATTGTTCCAATGACAAAGTTCATGTGCATTATGCACGGCAGCATCAAATTAAGTCTGCAAGTGTGACGCTGTACCAGAAATAAAATTAATGGGTTATAGTAAATGAAACTACTGCTCTCCATTTATCGAGGTTCAGGACGTTCTCCCGACCTACAAGCGGCTGATTCAGTTGATTCCTTCGAATCAGGACTCAAGACTATATTTATTATGTAAAGTCTATCATGCTGTTTGTCTTTTGTGAAATTCCTTGCAACGGCTGTGTTGCGGCACCATATAAATTGGTGGTTCTGTTGTTATTGCTATGTTGTTGTTGTTTGCAGGCGACATAGTTGTTGTTCTAACTAGTTTTAACACAATCTAATTCAGACTTTAAACGTTGAGTTGCTGGCGGTAACTGATCACTGGTTTACTGCAAATACAAGTTCTCAATAACAATTCTATTACATACAAGTTCTCAATAACAATTCTATTATATTTTATTCCCATAGGATAATGTGCCATAGAAACATCTATGCGCAATTAGCGACTAAGCTTATATATTATTTCCGAATAAACTTTCACTAAGTACCTTGGTACAACTATTGATAACCATTAAACGAATCACTGCATTGTATTGTATTGTATTGTATTCATACATTTATATACCGGTAGCGTATCTCGCAGAGTGACTCTTCAGAGGCGCTTTCAACATGAAAACTCCGGGGAGGGAAACAAATGCTTTTTCATATCTGTATTATCATGGTTAAGGTCGCTACAAACGTTGGGACCGTGGGACGCATATTTACTTCTCCTTGCATACGTACCGGTACTACGTTGTAGTCGTTGTACTGATTTACTATCATAACCGATCGCAAAATCAGCGCGTTTAAGAACTACGTGCACGAAGCAGCGCCGCTCATTACCCCGTGCCATTTATTTTGTCTACGATCAAAGACATAATATTATTACAAGTTCCTCATTGTTAGCCTACACACGTTTGCTGGCAGCTTCCACAACTGAAGTCTCCAAATCTAGTGGTAGAACATTTGCAGGGGAGGAGACAGAAATTTTCGTAGGGGAGGCAAAAATTTTAGACCTTGGGCCGAAAAAAATTTCATTGATTTTTGGCAGAAAAAAATTATGACCTTTTTTAGTCATTTGGTTGAAATAGCGGATGAGCTTATTTTTAGTTATTTAATCGACCAACTGCCTTAAACATGTACCATTCTTCCAAGCCAAAGCTACAATGATCATCTGTTTTTAGTCATATCCTACTTACAACTTTGCCCGCTCCATTGATCGAAAACTTCTTGAAACCAGATGGGGGCACATCCCATGGCCGGATTGGCCCCGGATTCGCCCCTGAACATTTTTCGGTCTTGAAATTTAGAAAGGTAGGCCTAACTATAAAAGATAACATGACGCAACTCGTTTGACTAGATAGGCCTACATGTAAATAATAATTACCTAACTTTTAAACTTTCTAAAGACAAAAATAATAAAGAGCGCCGTTAATGTAAATCAATATACTTTCTTGATCATCGTATACACATAGCATAGCACAAGCAAAAAGTTAAAATGGTCACGTGTATTACTGTCAAGTGGAAAAACTGAAAGAAACATAAGGTTGCGCTAACAGGGTCGTCGTAATTATTACGTGAAGCATCAATTAATAATAGCCTATCTTGCTCTCTGTGCAACTTTCTTTGAGTGTAACGTTTTTAAATGTCATTAAACGAGAATTAGAATGAGAAGCAATTAAATGCTGTTACACATATTATGCATTTTTACATCATACAGTATACGACTATAGCCTACTATGCATACACACACACAAGTAGGCAAAACATACATACATGCATCCATTTGCAAATGCACAATGGTAGGCTACATCGAGAAATTACTTTACAACAGTTGATGAAACGCACTCTTATAATTATACCCGGACATCATCGAATTAATATGTTGTCCCTCATGCAAGTAGGCTAATGCCTGCAGAGCAGATAACCTCCACGTCCTGGGACCTCGATTATGGAATTCCATGTCTGGTGATCTTAGAGAAAAGAAATTTCTGACCACATTTAAAAGAGAACTATTGGCATAACAGGTCTGTATCAAATAATTCACTCTTGACTGTGAACTCTGTAGGCTAATGATTAATCTGTTTGCACACACACACACACGCACTCACTCACACACACACTCACATACACACACATACACAGACACACATACACACACTCACACACGCACACAGATACGCACACACACACACACCCATTCACTCACACACTGTCACTCACACACACACACACGCACAGAGACACACACACACACACACACAGTGACACGCACACACACACACACACACACACACGCACACACGACAGTATTGAACAGTTAAACTTATTTAGTTTTGGTTGCTGTTTTGTTTTTCTTTCTTCTTTTTATATTACATTGCACTCATGATTTAACTGAATCTAGTTTAGTTTTTTCTGGATAATTGTGCTTTGTAAACAGTAGGCCTAATGTTAATTATAGGATGACGCAGAAAAAGTAATTCATCACGAAAATTGCGATTTGACGAAAACCGCTGAATATTTTGTTACAAAACTTCGCCAGTCTATTTTACTCGCAGCTATCTACAGGTTGACTAAATCTAATGAAATTCGAATAATGAAAACAAAAAATTGCATCAGGAATCGGCACGTTTCACCACCGGTGACCCACTTGGAAAGACCGGGGCAAATTACACGACCGATGCGGGTGCTAGGACAAAATGTTCCCGGACAAAAAGTCCCCGGACAAAAAGTCCCGGGCAAAAAGTTTCTAGACAAAATGTTCCTTGACAAAAAGTCCCCGGATAAAATGTCTCCAGATATAATGTCAAAACTTCCCCGAAAAAAATGTCCCCGGACAAAATGTCCCAGGACAAAATAATAGTTCCTTTAAAGAACATAAAATCGCACGTTATTTCACGAGTCTCTCTGTATTTAGACAACAGTTATTTGTGCAAAAAGTTATTCTCAGTATTTTTAGATCTGCAAACCTTCTATTTGGGCCCTTTGCTTTTATAAATGTTTTAATCTAATGTAATTCCGATCAAAAAATGGCATGATTGGAAATTAGCTAAAAGACCTAATACATAATGAAATACAATAAAATGCCAAAATATATTACAACAATAATGATTACTAAACGTAAAAAAATAACCACTTTAGTTCAACCAAACAAATATTTTGTGGGCAACTGAAAAGAAGCGTAGTAAATCTTTGCAAAGTGCCAGTACTCCCAGGGCTGTGAACGCGGTAAGTCTGGGTGATAATATGACGCTACTTTTTCACGGGTCGGAATTGACGCCAGCCCAATTCTCTGTCTGCAGCCACCCGAGTCACGGCCCTGTCTACCTTCAGTGTACAACGGTTGTTCGCCGTACCAGTAATTAATCGCAGTCCCTGTCTATTAAAAGTCAGGAGTCAATCGCTTCTGTAAGAGAGAAAACACTACTGAACTCTGTGTCGGAGTCCGACTCTACCTTTTTCGTGGTGATCGAGTGGGCAGTATGACAACAATTGGGGGGATAAGGCAAAGTGTGACGAAACGCCAAGGGTGGTAGGTCGTCAAGTGTTGAGCAGCGGCAAAGGTGCCAGTGACTTGTTTGCGATCCAGCTCCACACATAGGTTTATGGCAGTAGAACCAAACCCCCGGTGCCCGGTGCGTTCTTGTGTGTCCGATGGGTCTGCACTCCTGCGGTCCATATGAGAAGAAAGGCTGCTTTTTATTCTAGACTTGATGGCATTCACTGGTGGCCAATGTCTATCCGGGTGCGTCATGTGTCTTTGGTTCGGCAATCGTGAACTGATGAGGGGTTTTCCACCACGGGTCATCTAGACTAATCCGTATTCTAGTACTATGTTACGAAATACCACTAAGGGTTTATCGTGTTTTCTATCTAACTCAAATGGTTTGAATTGATGCCCTGCACTTTTATGAAATAGTATAATACTAGACATTCATTAGTTGCCTCAAACATTGACAAAGCCAGAGTTGTTGATTTTTCTCGTTTTTACTCAACATCAATAATAACATTTGATAATAAAAATAAATGAATTACACCAAGTATCTATAACTTGCTATCCAAAACAGAAATACACTGTTCTCGTCAACCACACAGAATACCTCAAGAAAAACCAAACAAATGAAATTGTTGATGCCGAGAGTGTAGTAATATGTATGGGAAATCCTATACCCTCCGGCATTAAAGGGTTAAACATACAAACTCTCCACTATCTCCCATGAGATTTACATCTTCTTCCAAAGTGAAGTTAAGGAAAAACCGTTCGTAGCAACAACTGTCTATGTAGAATAGTTCACAGACCAACAGATCACTCCACGCGTGCGAGAATGACACCTGCATAGGTAGAAACCACCAAGACAGTTCCTGTAGAAATGGTCGCAGTAGAACTGACCACTCCACCACTACATCTGCACACCTTGTGCTTCCACTCCACCACTACATCTGCACACCTTGTGCTTCCACTACACCACTACATCTGCACACCTTGTGCTTTCACTACACCACTACATCTGCACACCTTGTGCTTCCACTACACCACTACATCTGCACACCTTGTGCTTCCACTACACCACTACATCTGCACACCTTGTGCTTCCATTACACCACTACATCTGCACACCTTGTGCTTTCACTACACCACTACATCTGCACACCTTGTGCTTCCACTACACCACTACATCTGCACACCTTGTGCTTCCACTACACCACTACATCTGCACACCTTGTGCTTCCACTACACCATCTACATCAACACCATCGGACCACACTCCAGTTGCCTTCGAAAGGACCAACCAGCCACTCCAGACTGGCGCTCGGATAAGAGAAGCCATGGCAAGTTAGGAACCAGATACCATGCAGGCGCAGCTGAAAGAATGCACTCGGACACTCCTTTTTCCCATCACGTGCGACCATCCGGAAAACGTCCAACCAGAAAACTAAATGAAACGTTTGAAAAACATAATGCCATAAGTAATAATCATAGAAACACTGGGTACGACCCCTGGAAACCACCACAGCAATATTCGCACACTCATCTCCACTTAAACATATCCATGAAATATAGCGTCAAATTATATATGAAAACAGGATACGCCCCTACAACCACTACAGCAATAGTCGCACCCTACAATGCATAAATGTAACATAGCTATAAAATACAGCGCCAAATAAAACATGAAAATGGGATACGCCCCCTACAAACATCACTGCAAAATTTGCACGTTTCAGCGCTTCAACTCAACGTAGTCATAAAATATAGTGACACCTCAACGCAGTAATAACGCTATAGCTCAGGTTATGACAAACCATAAATATACACTCGAATTCACTATCTTACCCGAATGTACTCGGTTTCTTAATAAGACATTCTTCAAATGTTGCCCTCTCCTTCGCTCACCAACGACGTGACTGACTACCGATCATCCACCGGTCTCTTTTTGTCACATCCTGAAACTCCCTATACAGACCCGGATGACAACATTCCTATTATAGTGCCTTACATTACCTATTGTTATAGAGCATTTTCGTGACATACTGAATGATGCAGGGTTAGGGTTAGGATTTTTTCCGGGACATTTTATCCGGGGACATTTGTCCGGGGACATTTTGTTCTAGCACCCATGGAGGCCTACACCCAGTTACTGTAGACCTATTGGGATCCAAGAGTCGTGGTTTTCAAAACAGTACAATTAAATTGTTTCTAGACAACAAAATAAACTTTCTATAATCGTGCGTGTTTAGTAGGCCTGTGTTTCTCAGGTGCTATGCATGTTTTAATGCGTTTAGTTGAGATTGTTAAGAAACGAAGCTGATGATCTTTATAGATAAGAGATTTAATACGATTAATAACAGAAATGTCTCAGAACTTAAACGCCATTAGACCTCCTTGCACGGAAGCTTAGTCAAGAACTAAGGAGCAAGAACATCCGACTACACAACATCAGAGTCAATATAGTCGTTACTACTATACTGCCGTGCTAAGCAAAAAGACAGTAACTCAAAAAAGACGATTTTGCGTAAAACGATAAAGAATAAATCGGTTTAATTCAACCAGAAATAAAGCTAGAATCTTTCTGAATTTTTGCAAGCAGTTATATATGAACTACTGAATTTTGAAACTAAACTAGTTTTTTGTGAAATTTGTGTAAAAATTGTATAAAAATGAGATACTGCTTTTTTGCTAAGTATCGAAGATTTGAACATCGGTTTGATGCTAAGCAAGAAAGCAGTAACTCATCGTATGGTAGAGCGGGCTGGTGAAAAATAATTGTTCTCTTTGCGATACAAGAATGAAACTTGGTATATACCACGAACATGTCCTAAGAAAAATATTTGGCTGTTGGGTCATCGCAGATTTGCCCTCTGGCCCCAATGGCAGCCATTTTCCAAAATGGCCGACAGATATACATAATTTTAAATATCTCGGCTTCTATTTCACTTAGAAGTGTCATCTTAGTGTCTAATCATACATACTTAGGGACGATGATTCCAATAGTGCCATCTAAAACCAACTCTGGCTTCAGCGGCGGCCATTTTTCAAAATGGCCGACCAAAATCGTGATTTTTTAATATCTCAGCATTAAATCCACTTAGAATCGTCATCTTGGTGCCTAAATATACATATTTAGGAACAAAGATTCC
The DNA here is from genome assembly GCA_945859605.1 of Lumbricus rubellus. Taxonomy (NCBI): domain Eukaryota; kingdom Metazoa; phylum Annelida; class Clitellata; order Crassiclitellata; family Lumbricidae; genus Lumbricus; species Lumbricus rubellus. The sequence goes on along the minus strand of OX243819.1, from coordinate 69,393 downwards.
AATGGGGCCACCCAAAACTTCATCTGGCCTCAATGGCGGTCATTTTTAAAATGGCCGTCCAAAATGTGAATTTTGCAAATCCTTCTTTTGGGGTCGGCCATTGTGGAAACTGGTGGTCATTGAGGTCAGTGGGAACTATGTTATGGCCCTATTGAGATCCCTGACTGAAATGTGCATGTTTTGACACCAAGATGACAATTCCAAGTGAACTGAAAGCCGAGATATTGACAAATCTCTCTTTTTGGGTCCGCCATTTTGGAAAATGGCCGCCATTGAGGCCATGGGGAACTTTGTGATGGCCCTATTGGGATCCTTGACCTGAGATGTGTATGTTTTGACACCAAGATGACGATTCTAAGTTAACTGAAAGCCGTGATATTGACAAATCCTTCTTGTTGGGTCGGCCATTTTGAAAAATGGCCGCCATTGAGGCCATTGGGAAAATTTGGATGGCTTCACTGGAATCCGTGACCCTGAATGTGTATGTTTTGACACCAAGATGACGATTCTAAGTGAATTGTAAGCTGAGAAATTGAAAAATCCATATTTTGAACGCCATTTTGGAAAATAGCCGCCATTCAGACCCATGGGGAAACTTTTAGATGACCCTATTGGACTCCTTGACCTTGAATGTGTATGTTTTGACACCAAGATGACGATTCTAGGTGATTTGAAAGCCGAGATATTGATAATCTGTAAATCGGTCGGCCATTAATATACATTGAATACTAAGCAAGAAGACAGTAACTCAAGTTACTGCGTTTTTGCTTAGCACGACGACCCAATTTTGAGATACTGTGAATTTCGTTTCCGTTTTTTCCCATTTTTCCGGACAGATACCGTTTCCTTGCTTCCAGATATGATAGAACATGTTGTCAGGATGTGAAAACAAGTGCTAACTCAAAAACGGAAAAACTTGAGTTACTGTCTTTTTGCTTAGCACGGCAGTATAGCGCAACTTATAAACGACTAATTTATCCTAATAACAAAATATACTGTTCTCTTAAGTTAGTCCAATTTCACAAGTAAACTTCCTAGTTTTAACTGCTTCTAGAGGTTTAGTTAAGAGATCAGCTATCATATGTTCACTAGGACAATACTTAATGTCTAGTTCCTTATTTCTGTACATATCTCGTACAAAATGATATTTAGTTCCGATATGCTTTGTTCTGTGACTGGCTTTCTCATTCTGCAACAGTTTTATACAACTTTGGTTATCCTCAAACAACACAGTAGGTTCAACTATGTTTTGATTTAAATCATCCAATAGTCGTCTCAACCAGATTGATTCTTGAGCAGCTTCAGTCAAAGCAATATATTCAGCCTCAGTTGATGATAATGTTACCATAGCTTGTTTCCTACTTGACCAAGATATCGGTGCTCCAAAATATTTGAAAACATACCCTGTATTTGATTTTCTGTCCTTGGCATCTCCACCCCAATCTGCATCAACATAACCAATCAACTGTACTTTTGTTTCGTTGACATCTCCCAATTTGAGTTTCATATCTTTAGTGTGAGTTAAGTAACGGTAGATTCTTTTTACCTCAACCCAATCACTTTCTTTTGGATTGTTAACAGATCTTGAGAGTATTGATGTACCAACTGCAATATCAGGTCTAGTATTGGTTGCTAGGTAGTTTAGTGCTCCAATTGCACTTCTGTACATCTCCTTATTTTCTTTATCAATTTCGACTTCTTGTCTCTTTTGATACCCTGGGTCGACTGGAATATTTGATGGTCTGCAGTTTTCCAAGTTGTATTTCTTCAGTTTGTTTTCAATATAACTTGTTTGATGTAACAAGAAAATTCCTTGCTCATCCCTCTCGAAATGTATTCCGAGATAAAAATTCAAATCACCCAGATCTTTCATGATCAGAGTTTCATTCATAACTTCTTCAAATTCCTTGATCATTGAAACTTTTGTTGCTGCCACAATTAAGTCATCCACATGAATTGAAATATAAATCCATCCATCATCGTACTGTTTTGAATATAGACATAGATCATTATTACTTCTCTGGAATCCATTAGTGATAAGTACTTCATTGAGCTTTTTGTTCCATTCATTCGCTCCTTGCTTGAGTCCATATAAATTCTTTTCCAGTTTACAGACAACTTCTGCAGCGCCTTTCTGATATCCATCAGGTTGTTTCATGTACACTTCATGAGATAAAAGATAAGCTGTTTCCACATCATAGTGTTTTACCGTCATGCCTTTAATTCCTGCTATAGTCAAGATAGTTCTCAATGTTGATGGTTTTGCCACAGGAGCAAAAACTTCATCATAATCTTCTCCAAATTTCTGAGAATATCCTTGTGCCACTAAACGTGCTTTATATCTTGTTATGTTTCCTTTTTCATCCCTTTTGATTTTGTAAACCCATTTACTACCAATTGCGGTTTTGTTTTCAGGTAGTTCTGTTAAGATCCATGTTCCATTTTCATTAAGGGATTTCATTTCTTCATCCATAGCTTTCCGCCAGGATTGTTGCTGTTTACAAGATACTGCTTCCTTATAATTTCTTGGTTCTGACTCAGCCGTTGTTACTTTATTAATTGTTTCAATTAACCTTTCAGCTGGTTTACCTTTGTTAACTCTTTCTGATCTCCTTAAGTTTATCTGTGAGTCTGTAGTTTCTGTATCCTGTTGAATTATTACCTCCTCTGGTAATTTGTGTGTTGGAAATTGAACAATTTCATCATCAAAGTCTGAATTTGATGACTTCTCTTCAACATCAATGTATGAATTACTCACTTCTGATAAATGTGGATCAGTCTCAAGAAATATCACATCTCTACTAATGTACACTTTGTCCGTGTTCACATCTAGTAGTCTGTAACCTTTTGTACCTTTTTCATAACCTACAAAAGTTAATTTCTTGGCTTTGTCATCCAATTTCTGTCTTTTTTCTGCTGGAATTTCTACGTATGCTTTTGATCCGAATCTCTTTATGTGGCTTAGATTTGGTTTCCTTTTGTTCCATCTTTCAAAAGGAGTGCCTTCAATACCTTCAACTGGTAATCTGTTCTGTAAATGAGTCGCTGTCATAATGGTTTCGCCCCAATATTTTAGCGGTAAATCTGCATCCTTTAACATACATCTTGTCATCTCAGTGAGATATCTGTTTTTTCTTTCAGCACAGCCATTCTGTTGAGGTGTATAGGGGGTTGTGAATTCTGCTTGAATTCCTTCACTCTTCATGAATTTCTGTAACCTTTCGGCTGTATATTCTCCTCCTCTATCTGAACGAATTATTTTCGGCGTTTTACCAAATTTTGTCTGGACATGCTTGACATACTCTTGAATTTTGTCAGGTACTTCAGATTTATTTGCCAATAAATACACCTCTGTATATTTACTGTGATCATCAATCATCGTCATGAAATATCTTTTCCCACCTGGTGTTGTTGTCTGCATTGGTCCACAGACATCTGTATGTATTAAGTCTAGAATTTCAGCTGACTTGGAATCTGACTTCTTTGGGATAGACTTTTTGTCATCTTTGTTTCAATACAACATTCACATACACCTGAGAATTTACACGGCTTGATGACGATCCCTGATACTTTATTCTGATTCACCATGTTCTGTATAGCTTTTGAATCTCTGTGTCCCATTCTGTTGTGCCAAACGTGTATGCAACCTGTGCAACTTTGTGCAACCTGTGCAATATGTGTTTGTTTTACTTTATTGGTTTGTTCAGAGATTCTCACTTCAAACAAATCATTTTTGTCATCTGCAATTGCTATTGTTTCTCCATCCTTTAGTATGATGCATCTGTTTTCTTTGAAAACCACTTCACAACCTTTATTGACAAGTTTCTTTACTGATAGTAAATTTCCTTTCAATTGTGGAACGTACAAGACTTCACACAATTTTGCAACATGTATCTCTCCATTTTCCTTTATGAAATTAATCATTACCTCACCACTTCCTGCAGTTTGAATCTTCCGTCCATCAGCGAGAAAAACTTCACTTTCATACTGTCTGTTAATGTTCAAGAAGACATTTCTGTTACTACACATGTGTGTTGTTGCACCTGAGTCAACATGCCAAATACAACTGATGTCTTTTTCGTATGCTTTAAGACATGTATGTGCTACCTTTTCTGGAGGTTTTTCTTCCATGAAATTTTCTCTCAATGTTTTTGCCACATGGTCTGTGTTTCTTTCTTTCCACTGGATGTACTTTCTGCAATCTCTTTTTATATGGTTAGGCTTTTTACAGAAAAAACACGTGCGAGATTCTTTAGGATGTGTTACTGGTTTTGTTGCTTTTAAAGCCTTTAATTCTTGTCCTTTATGTGTTGCGAAATTACTTGTCCTTCTTGCAGACTCTTCAAGCAATTTTTCTTTGATTAATTCCACAGTCAAATCATCTTCAGGTCTGCTTTCTAATGCTGTAATCAGTGTCCCATAACTTTCTGGAAGACTACTGAGAAAGAAAGCGACTGTTAAATGCTCTGCCAACGTTTCACCCAACGAAGTTAGCTGGTCGATTAAATTCTCCATTTCTGCAAGATGGTTTTGCATATCGCCATGCTCTGTTAACTTTAATGCACACAGTTTCCTTAATAAATTTACTTTACAGGACAGTGTTGCCTTTTGGTGATACTTTTTCAGTTCTTCCCATGAACCCTTTGCCGTAGTTTGCTTTCTTATTAGATGAAGTTGATTATCTTCAACTAACAAGCCTATCGTGGCTCGTGCTTTTCCATCTTTACTTTGCCACGTTTCCGTAATAGGATTAGGAGTTTCTTTAATGACAGTGTCCCACAAATCCTCTTTAATTAACAAGAGTTCAACTTTAAACTTCCACGTTTGATAGTTCTGATTATTCAACTTTGCGATTTTACCTTTATCCGTCATCTTTATTCTTTCGGAGAAAAGAAATAAACAACTGACTCTTGCATTTCTGTCACGACGAAGAGAACAGTCACATGTCACGCTTTACCACGTAGTTGACCGGATTTTCCTTATTAAAGTATCGCATCCTAAACTCTTTAACTTGTTGAGATCATCTTGTGCACTGGGCCCATAACCTGTTAAGAAACGAAGCTGATGATCTTTATAGATAAGAGATTTAATATGATTAATAACATAAATGTCTCAGAACTTAAACGCCATTAGACCTTGCACGGAAGCTTAGTCAAGAACTAAGGAACAAGAACATCCGACTACACAACATCAGAGTCAATATAGTCGTTACTACTATAGCGCAACTTATAAAGTTCAACAGAGATTGGGGTTCCGCGAGAAAATATTAGGACGCGAATGGTTCCGTGGCACGAAAAGTTTGGGAAACGCTGACCTATTCAATTCAACGATAAGCAATAAAATGACTTCCTACTCGCGACTGTTCAACTAAACCTTCACATGCATTTCTTCTATTTCTAAAAGATGTGTTTTGCTTCCTAAATGTAATTCTCAATCGACCATATTTTAGAGAAATAAATCCTTTTCTATGCTTTATATTGTAACCATTCTAATCAGAGTCTGGACAATGCAATGTGGTCCTACATGTATGCTGCACATCTGTTGAAATGATGCCAACAGGCTAAAATTAATGTTTTTGATTGATTGATTTGTTTCAACGCATTACAAAATTAATACCAAGGAATTAATTCTAAAAAAACTGTTTTCTGATGCTGTTCAGACAAATTTAATAGAGTTTTAAAGGATAAATAACTAAATAATGCAATGCTAGTTTCAAAACTAAAATGGTAGGAAATGAGCAGGTGTAATTATTAGAACTACTTCTTAGTTTGGGCGAAATTGGAATTTGACTAAAGTCTTATCACACGACACAAAAAATTCCGGAAGGCTTTTTGTCTATCATCGAGGGAACGAACGTTGAAAGTTACAATCGAAGCCACTTTTAGATGTTCTACACACCTTTATTCACAGTGTAAGTACAAGTGTCAGAAAATGTATAAAGTTCAACAAATATTTGAGCTTACTCTTTTGCTTATTTCATTGATCGCAGTAAAGGAACTAAATATGAGAAAAAGTACGACTTGCGGAGTCATCGCGACTTTAATATGCGGCGTGTTGGGAATTCTAAATTTGCAGAATTTTCATCGCAATATGTTTGAACGAAATGGTCGTTATTCAACTGAAACGAGTTCGAATGTTTTTAAGAGTTTTCAGAAGCAGCCTGAATTCAAAAATTTCCTAACAATATTTACTAGTTTTAAAGAAATAAAGACCATTCCGCATCATCTGCTTGCACGCGAAGCTGTTCTAAGAAACTGGCCAATGTTTAAGTCGTATATAAAGCCAGTTGTTTTTCTCAATTTTACCAATTCAACCTTTGCCAAGAGAGCACGCTTGGCAGGATGGGATGTATTACCAATAACAAGAACAAACTATGCAGGGACGCCTTGTCTGAAAGATATGTACCGAGCGGTGTTTGACAAATACGAATCCATGCTTTATGGTTTTTCCAATGGAGATCTTTTGTTTGATGACAGCATCATTAAGACCCTGAAAGGAATTCAGAAGAAACTTACATCGCTTGAAAACAATGTGATGATGACTGGAAGACGGACTAATGTTCCAATCGATTTGAATGTTAGTTGGACTGCCGCTGATTTTCAGGGTCAACGCTTACGAAAGCTTGCGAAGGAGAAAGGAAGTCTAATACCACCTTATGCGATCGATTATTTCTTCTTCACAAAGGAAGGTTGGCAGACTGATTTGATGACCAGATCTATGGTCAACTTAACTTCGGGTGACGGCTTATATTTAAATACCACTACAAAATCTTTTACGACCCGTAAGCTGATTGCATTGTAAAAAATTGAACCAATGGTTTTGAAACTGGTGGTCACCCCTCACATTCAAATTGCCCTATTTGACTTAACTAACGCACATAGAAGTTGGATTGATGGCAAGAAATCTTAATTAAACAAATATTTGATAAACGAATAGAGATGCATGTGAAAGCAAAAGCTGGATTTATGAAAAGAACTGTTGGTTCTATGGTTCAACTAACGCGGAAATTCGCGTTCAAATAGAAGTTGGATTGGTAATCTGATAAATTAATAGATGTGTTTGTGAAATTAGAAGCTTGATATATAAAAATAACTCTTGGCTAATGGAAGTTGAATTGATCAAAAGCACAGATGTAAAAACTATGGAAACGGAATATAGAAAAACCGAGAAAACGTCGTTTTGTTCGAAATATATATATATATATATAAAACCCACAAAAAACAGCAATGAATTACAGTATTACATGTACATGTACGTGCTAATAACAATTATTCTGGTTCAACTAGAAGTTGGATTGAGTATAGTAAACCCTCCCTACGTTCATGAACTATTGATGAGTGGAAGGTGCGTCGATGAAAAGCTCTTTTCAAGCTTGACTGATGAAAAAGCGGGTCTTGATAAGCAGTGGGTGGATTAATGAAAATTGTTCTTGCTCAACTTGAAGTTGTATTGAAGAGAAAAGAAAAATTCTTCTTTAAAAGATGCAGAATTTATGAAAATATTCAAGTTTAAATGGAAGCTCGACTAATGAAAAAGCGCTTGACAACTGGAAATTGACTTAATTATAGTAAATTCTTGTGAAACTTGAAGTTGTATTGAAGAGAAAAGAAAAATTCTTCCTTTAAAGATGCAGAATTGATGAAAATATTCAAGTTTAAATGGAAGTTCGACTAATGAAAGAGCGCTTGACAACAGGAAATTGACATAATTATAGTAAATTCTTGTGAAACTTGAAGTTGGATGGATGGAAAGATTTCCTGTTTATTTAATTGCAGCTAATCCAACTTTCATTTACCAACTTTCCCTCTCATCAGTCCAGCTTGTATTTCACCATAACATTTTACCAAACCTCCTCCCATTCAACAAGAGTTCTTCATGGAGGAGTTGTTCTCATCAATCCAACTTCTACTTTAACCAAAATTCTTTTTCTCTATCCAGCTTCTACTTTCATTAGTGAAGCATTTATTTAACCTACAGTTTCAACAACCAAACTTCCATTTATCAAGAATTCTTTCACCAGTTCGACTTTTATTTCTGATATTTGGGAGGAATTGTTTACTTTATTTCAAATTCGAATTCATTTTGATCAAAGTTATTTAAAAGGTTTTTTTCTTCCAAAAACGTCGTTATTCGTTTTTTATTTTTCGTTTCGTTTTATTTCGCTTTTTTACTTTTTATTTCGCTTTATCTATCTATTTAGGCCTACTGTCTGTTATTATTTTCCTTAATTTAATTTTTCTGATAATTATTTCTTACGTTTTTCGCCGTACTCTCAAGGATTCAGCTCACTAAAGTCATTATTTAATCATTTTGTTTTATATCATCATTTTATAAATACCTATGGACCTAATACATGTAGGTATTTCTAAAATGATGATATTATAAGAAATGAAATTTATAGGACCTAGTTTGCCATAAACGTCTAGGCCTATGACCAGTGAAAATTTAAGTTCAATAATTATATAATTTAGTATGCAATTCTGTAGTCGTTACTTCTGATTGCTTTATGCTGATCAGCCTGACCTTATGCATAGGCCTACTTAATATAAGTTAAATTTGAAAGGATTTCAATTATACCTTTCTGCAAAAGCTAAATAAAATAAAATTATACCTTTAAGTTTTTGGTACCACGGGCCGCAAAAGCAAGATTCTCGAAGCCGAGGGCCGCAAAAGTAAACTTAAAGCAGTGTTTATTTATCGATGATTATTATATTAACATTGAAACTAGTATTGAAATTTAATATGGAATGATTATAATGTATTTATCAATCTAGCAAGCGATATATGAAATTTGTAAAAGTGCCGGTTCAATATAACTATTCAGAGATGCTCCCGACACAGAGATGGCCAAAGAGGAAATCTTTAGCAGTTTATGGAAATAGTTCAAAAAGTTCCACAGAAATAATAATAATGAATAATAGCATGCCTACTGCACATTGCACAAGCCACGATTGTCAAGATTCACAATTATAGTTGAGTACCAAAATATGCAAGGTGTCGTTTATCCCTGCATTGCACTCGGTGGTTTCGTCGCCCAGACACAGTTTGGTCAGCTCAGCTCTTCATGACGTTGAGCAGTCAATTTCTTTTGGCTAAGATCCACTTTATGACTGGACGAATTTCAATTCTCCAGCTCTGGCTTTCATAAAAAATCGTCGAAGCCAGAGTCTCGGTCTAAAGCAGTCATAATCGTCGGACTATAGAAAGAACCAAGGCATTCGTCGGCCCTGGGTCTCTTATCGATTCTTATCATTAGACTATAGACCATTCCTAACTCTCGACGGAATGGTCGCAGTCACTTGCAGGCGTGCTGGAACTCTGTAGGCTACACATTTCAGGAACTGACTAGAAGTGCACGGTTTTGGAAAGTTTGCGAGGTCTGTTTAGTTGAGTAAGCTTGTACAGTAATAAGAGTTGTTAAAACCACAAGGCATGATTGTGTCAATCTCAAGATTACGGGTACCTAACCAGGGGAAAAGAAAGAAGAGATTTAGTTTTCTGACTGATAGCAATCAAAATCGGCAACTCTCACAAAATCAGTAAAAAATCGTTCAAGTCGACGAGTGACTTAATCCTTTACTTCATTTTACACAAAATTTATAAAGCCTTGGGGGCCACTTGAAATCATCTTATTATAGTTTCATTTATCACCTTTGTTGCTATTTTGTTGTTATCGGCATATTTGTTCATGACATAAGTATCTAAATACACTGTGTCCGAAAAAAAGAAACCCATTTTGTAAATATGAAAATAAATAGTAAACATTCATCGATTTTCACAATTCAAACAACATTTTAATCCTGACATATTTGTCTAATATTGGTGAAAATATAGAAGTTCCAGTCACAATGATGACGTCACAATGACGTCATTTGCATTAAAGTTCATTTAGCCGGCCAGTCATACATGGTTTCGGTTGGCATATTGACTCTTGGTAAGACGGAAATCCATTTCATAGAACCAGGAGTGAAAATAAATGCGGCTTATTATAGGAATTGTCTGCTCTATAAAAAAAATTGGTTCCTGATATACGGGAATACTCGGATTAATAACATTTCAACAAGATGGCGTTCCAGCTCACTGAGCTCGTTAAACTGTTGAACTGTTAAATAAGAAGACTTCGGATTTCATTCCTCCTATGATCTTTGGCCGCCAAACGGCCGGAGCTTAAATCCAGTTGATTATAAAATTTGGAGACTATTGCAGGAGATTGTATACAAGACAAGGAAAAGAGACATTGAGAAACTCCGTGAGTTAATTGTTAATGCCTGGGAGGATATTGACATGCTGGTTATTGAATCGATGCTGCTGTTGGCTATTAGCGCGACCGTTTTGAAGCATACGTTGAGGCCAAAGGTGTACACTTTGACCATAAATTGCAGTCTGACATAATTCATATATAAAAATAAAATTAAACTTACATTTATTATTGATAAATTACATCATAAAAATATTGACATTTTGGATGATTTAACGCATTTATCTCTTAAATTTGACTTTTTGCGCAAATGACGTCATTATGACGTCATTATTTGGACTGGAACTTTTATATTTTCACAATTGTTAGAAAAATATATTAGGATAAGAACGGTCTTTGAATTGTGAAAATCGATTAATATTTACTATTTATTTTCATATTTACAAAATGGGTCCTTTTTTCCGGACACAGTGCAGACTCAAATAAATAACTGTTTTGAGGGGTAGGCCCTAGGATGAAATCGATTTCAAATTACCTCGAGGCTAGCTTCAAATAACCCGTTAATCTGAACGTGACCTCAAGCTACCGTGCGGTAATGCGAAGCTGGAGTTAAACTGGAATCGCTCCACCGGTCCGTGGAAAAGAATTAAAAATAATTTGCAATTAATTTATGATAAATTGTGAAATTATTCGACTTGCTGTCCAAAATTTATTCGAATTTCAGTCTAAAATATGTAAAAACTCAAAACAAATTACATGTGCCTTATTTTAATTTGTCAGATGGCGCATTAATACAATTTAAATTTATTCTGAATTTAATCCGTCTATGGATGAGCTTCAGCAGCTAATATTTCTCTACGCGTGGGAACTCCACCGAGAGAAGGAACCCAAGTCGTCGCGTCCGGTTCAACATTCGCTATAATTTAGTTATGTCATTAATTATAGCACTTATGATTCCTCTAATAATTAGGTCGCATTTACTTGCGGCTGCTCGTCTGTGGCCTGCAGAAGATTCAGAACGTCCACTGAATTAGACCATCGTAGGCTCTAGGCTCTAGAGAATCGGGGCGAGAGAAAGATGCACAAATAGTCAAAATTAATACCGATAACATTAATGCTATGTTATTAATGTTATGGCAGAGTCTCAAGACGATTGGCACATCGTCATGTGTAAATATTATTGCGAATACTTTATTTTCAAAACAGGTTGTTCGTTGAATTGGTCGAGTCTGGTTGACGTGGTCATCGGTCGAGTCGCATACGACAGTTACTTGGTTGCAACGGCAAGAATGCAAGGAGTGAACGTCATTGATTGCACGAAAACTGTGTTAGCTGCTCACATATCGGAGAGAAAAGTTCTTTCTCATGGAAGACGAAACCCTGATTCACTGTACAATGCAAAGCTAATAGGAGGTCGATTCAGACACACGGAGGGATATCCAACGGCAGCAAAACTAACGACGACAACAGACTTTGCAGGCGAAGTGTTTATTGCTCGAAGATGAAAATAACGGCGATGTTGAATTAAAGTGCAGGTCTGCTTCAACAAGACATGTGCTGCTCAGCAGCATTGCTCATGCAGAAGTGTAAGACGCATAATAATTTAGCCTACACTTCGACATTTCTACTGCATAAGAAAGTAACACCAGCATATACATAATTATAGGCCTATTATATAAAAATGTCGAAACTTTTAACTCGTTTTGGACCAAAACTTTATTAGGCAAAATTTTATCAACTGCGTTGATATTTCGAACCTTAAAAATAATGTTTGAACGTATACATTGCGTTTTTGGACAAAATTTAATCTCAAATAACATATGCAAAATTGCATATCTTCGTTTGGTTAGCATATGTTCGTTTGGTTAAGGTTAGGGTTAGGGGTTAGGGTTAGGGTCAAGTCAGGGTAAAAATGTACAGACTCAATCCGCGGTTCTAGGACTACTGATAAAAGGCCAATTGATCTAGGGTCTACTGATCAGAGGACTATGGATCAAGAGACTACTGATCAGAGGCAATTCATCAAGGTACAACTGATCACAGTCTGTTTGGTTAAACACCGAACATAAACCATTTAATCAAAGACAAATTTAATATATCAAAATTCAATACCGGGATTGAGTTATTTAGTGTTTATACCAACTTAGATTACTGTGTAACAAACAACTTTAGTACAAGTACTAAATTTACGATTATTATAAAACACAGAAACCTACATTTAAGTACAATGTATAACTCGAGTATTTATGAGAATTTTTGTAGGGACGTGGCAGTTTAACCCTCGGGCTACCATGCTTTTTTTGTAACACTGACTACCAAAGGGGAGGGGTGGTTACCACGATCCCCTGGATTTTGGGTTTGGTTTGAGATATCATAACAGTAGACTTTTACCAGGGATTTGGTTCAACCCAGCGCCTAACCTCACCCCTGGTTCAGCCCAGCGCTTGCACCAAATCCCTGGTTCAACCCGGCGTGCACAAACCTATAAGGACCAAGTTAAGATTTGGCCACACTACTAGTATCATTTTATGTAGACAAAATCTTAACGGGTTAGGGTTAGGTTAGGGTTTTTAAAAGGATAAAAGTGACACTCAGTCAAAGCACTGGCTCACGGCTTATCACCTGGATACCTGGGAGGACCTGCAAAGGATGTAGAGATAAAAGTATCACGGTCATTACCGAAGTTCGAGATCCGTCTCCCCCCGGTAAGAAGAAGTTCTCCCCATTCTCCAGGGCATCCCCAGTAACGGCTATCACCTGGATATGTGAGAGGACCAGCAAAAGATGCTATTAAAAGCTGCTCCCTGGAGTTCAAAATGGACCGAGTGACAAAGTGATGGAAAAGGTAAATACCATAGATCAGCCGATTGATATTATAAAGCGGAACCCTCCTCCTTTTCTACCAGGCTTGGGACTGGCACGACAACAGGACAGGATGTTTTAATGGCCTATTGCCGTGGCGGAGTTGCCTACTCTAAGTCAGTCAGTAAAGTGTATGTTAAATTGATGTTCTGTCTGGCGGAAACGGGTCTGAGAGCAACGCTTAAAAAGATAGAGATGTTTACTCGTCGGCTGCCAAAGCTGAAATGAAACTAGACGCGCGGCGGCTATATAGCTTAACGCCCGCTCTAGGGATCAGGGTTCAGGTTTGGATAGGTCACCCAATCTATCTCTCCCTCCAAGGAAACAGCAAGGCATTGGGGTTGGGATTAGTAAAAGTAAGGATGTAAATAATCCCCTAACAGGTGGCAGTAGCTTAGGGGTAAAGGTTATAACTTATATAGGGTCATTACCGAAGTTCGAGATCCGTCTCCCCCCGGTAAGAAGGAGTCCTCCCCATTCTCCAGGGCATCACCAGGCTCGGGCAGGTAAGGTTAGGGTTTTTAAAAGGATAAAAGTGACACTCAGTCAAAGCACTGGCTCACGGCTTATCACCTGGATACCTGGGAGGACCTGCAAAGGATGTAGAGATAAAAGTATCACGGTCATTACCGAAGTTCGAGATCCGTCTCCCCCCGGTAAGAAGAAGTTCTCCCCATTCTCCAGGGCATCCCCAGTAACGGCTATCACCTGGATATGTGAGAGGACCAGCAAAAGATGCTATTAAAAGCTGCTCCCTGGAGTTCAAAATGGACCGAGTGACAAAGTGATGGAAAAGGTAAATACCATAGATCAGCCGATTGATATTATAAAGCGGAACCCTCCTCCTTTTCTACCAGGCTTGGGACTGGCACGACAACAGGACAGGATGTTTTAATGGCCTATTGCCGTGGCGGAGTTGCCTACTCTAAGTCAGTCAGTAAAGTGTATGTTAAATTGATGTTCTGTCTGGCGGAAACGGGTCTGAGAGCAACGCTTAAAAAGATAGAGATGTTTACTCGTCGGCTGCCAAAGCTGAAATGAAACTAGACGCGCGGCGGCTATATAGCTTAACGCCCGCTCTAGGGATCAGGGTTCAGGTTTGGATAGGTCACCCAATCTATCTCTCCCTCCAAGGAAACAGCAAGGCATTGGGGTTGGGATTAGTAAAAGTAAGGATGTAAATAATCCCCTAACAGGTGGCAGTAGCTTAGGGGTAAAGGTTATAACTTATATAGGGTCATTACCGAAGTTCGAGATCCGTCTCCCCCCGGTAAGAAGGAGTCCTCCCCATTCTCCAGGGCATCACCAGGCTCGGGCAGGTAAGGTTAGGGTTTTTAAAAGGATAAAAGTGACACTCAGTCAAAGCACTGGCTCACGGCTTATCACCTGGATACCTGGGAGGACCTGCAAAGGATGTAGAGATAAAAGTATCACGGTCATTACCGAAGTTCGAGATCCGTCTCCCCCCGGTAAGAAGAAGTTCTCCCCATTCTCCAGGGCATCCCCAGTAACGGCTATCACCTGGATATGTGAGAGGACCAGCAAAAGATGCTATTAAAAGCTGCTCCCTGGAGTTCAAAATGGACCGAGTGACAAAGTGATGGAAAAGGTAAATACCATAGATCAGCCGATTGATATTATAAAGCGGAACCCTCCTCCTTTTCTACCAGGCTTGGGACTGGCACGACAACAGGACAGGATGTTTTAATGGCCTATTGCCGTGGCGGAGTTGCCTACTCTAAGTCAGTCAGTAAAGTGTATGTTAAATTGATGTTCTGTCTGGCGGAAACGGGTCTGAGAGCAACGCTTAAAAAGATAGAGATGTTTACTCGTCGGCTGCCAAAGCTGAAATGAAACTAGACGCGCGGCGGCTATATAGCTTAACGCCCGCTCTAGGGATCAGGGTTCAGGTTTGGATAGGTCACCCAATCTATCTCTCCCTCCAAGGAAACAGCAAGGCATTGGGGTTGGGATTAGTAAAAGTAAGGATGTAAATAATCCCCTAACAGGTGGCAGTAGCTTAGGGGTAAAGGTTATAACTTATATAGGGTCATTACCGAAGTTCGAGATCCGTCTCCCCCCGGTAAGAAGGAGTCCTCCCCATTCTCCAGGGCATCACCAGGCTCGGGCAGGTAAGGTTAGGGTTTTTAAAAGGATAAAAGTGACACTCAGTCAAAGCACTGGCTCACGGCTTATCACCTGGATACCTGGGAGGACCTGCAAAGGATGTAGAGATAAAAGTATCACGGTCATTACCGAAGTTCGAGATCCGTCTCCCCCCGGTAAGAAGAAGTTCTCCCCATTCTCCAGGGCATCCCCAGTAACGGCTATCACCTGGATATGTGAGAGGACCAGCAAAAGATGCTATTAAAAGCTGCTCCCTGGAGTTCAAAATGGACCGAGTGACAAAGTGATGGAAAAGGTAAATACCATAGATCAGCCGATTGATATTATAAAGCGGAACCCTCCTCCTTTTCTACCAGGCTTGGGACTGGCACGACAACAGGACAGGATGTTTTAATGGCCTATTGCCGTGGCGGAGTTGCCTACTCTAAGTCAGTCAGTAAAGTGTATGTTAAATTGATGTTCTGTCTGGCGGAAACGGGTCTGAGAGCAACGCTTAAAAAGATAGAGATGTTTACTCGTCGGCTGCCAAAGCTGAAATGAAACTAGACGCGCGGCGGCTATATAGCTTAACGCCCGCTCTAGGGATCAGGGTTCAGGTTTGGATAGGTCACCCAATCTATCTCTCCCTCCAAGGAAACAGCAAGGCATTGGGGTTGGGATTAGTAAAAGTAAGGATGTAAATAATCCCCTAACAGGTGGCAGTAGCTTAGGGGTAAAGGTTATAACTTATATAGGGTCATTACCGAAGTTCGAGATCCGTCTCCCCCCGGTAAGAAGGAGTCCTCCCCATTCTCCAGGGCATCACCAGGCTCGGGCAGGTAAGGTTAGGGTTTTTAAAAGGATAAAAGTGACACTCAGTCAAAGCACTGGCTCACGGCTTATCACCTGGATACCTGGGAGGACCTGCAAAGGATGTAGAGATAAAAGTATCACGGTCATTACCGAAGTTCGAGATCCGTCTCCCCCCGGTAAGAAGAAGTTCTCCCCATTCTCCAGGGCATCCCCAGTAACGGCTATCACCTGGATATGTGAGAGGACCAGCAAAAGATGCTATTAAAAGCTGCTCCCTGGAGTTCAAAATGGACCGAGTGACAAAGTGATGGAAAAGGTAAATACCATAGATCAGCCGATTGATATTATAAAGCGGAACCCTCCTCCTTTTCTACCAGGCTTGGGACTGGCACGACAACAGGACAGGATGTTTTAATGGCCTATTGCCGTGGCGGAGTTGCCTACTCTAAGTCAGTCAGTAAAGTGTATGTTAAATTGATGTTCTGTCTGGCGGAAACGGGTCTGAGAGCAACGCTTAAAAAGATAGAGATGTTTACTCGTCGGCTGCCAAAGCTGAAATGAAACTAGACGCGCGGCGGCTATATAGCTTAACGCCCGCTCTAGGGATCAGGGTTCAGGTTTGGATAGGTCACCCAATCTATCTCTCCCTCCAAGGAAACAGCAAGGCATTGGGGTTGGGATTAGTAAAAGTAAGGATGTAAATAATCCCCTAACAGGTGGCAGTAGCTTAGGGGTAAAGGTTATAACTTATATAGGGTCATTACCGAAGTTCGAGATCCGTCTCCCCCCGGTAAGAAGGAGTCCTCCCCATTCTCCAGGGCATCACCAGGCTCGGGCAGGTAAGGTTAGGGTTTTTAAAAGGATAAAAGTGACACTCAGTCAAAGCACTGGCTCACGGCTTATCACCTGGATACCTGGGAGGACCTGCAAAGGATGTAGAGATAAAAGTATCACGGTCATTACCGAAGTTCGAGATCCGTCTCCCCCCGGTAAGAAGAAGTTCTCCCCATTCTCCAGGGCATCCCCAGTAACGGCTATCACCTGGATATGTGAGAGGACCAGCAAAAGATGCTATTAAAAGCTGCTCCCTGGAGTTCAAAATGGACCGAGTGACAAAGTGATGGAAAAGGTAAATACCATAGATCAGCCGATTGATATTATAAAGCGGAACCCTCCTCCTTTTCTACCAGGCTTGGGACTGGCACGACAACAGGACAGGATGTTTTAATGGCCTATTGCCGTGGCGGAGTTGCCTACTCTAAGTCAGTCAGTAAAGTGTATGTTAAATTGATGTTCTGTCTGGCGGAAACGGGTCTGAGAGCAACGCTTAAAAAGATAGAGATGTTTACTCGTCGGCTGCCAAAGCTGAAATGAAACTAGACGCGCGGCGGCTATATAGCTTAACGCCCGCTCTAGGGATCAGGGTTCAGGTTTGGATAGGTCACCCAATCTATCTCTCCCTCCAAGGAAACAGCAAGGCATTGGGGTTGGGATTAGTAAAAGTAAGGATGTAAATAATCTCCTAACAGGTGGCAGTAGCTTAGGGGTAAAGGTTATAACTTATATAGGGTCATTACCGAAGTTCGAGATCCGTCTCCCCCCGGTAAGAAGGAGTCCTCCCCATTCTCCAGGGCATCACCAGGCTCGGGCAGGTAAGGTTAGGGTTTTTAAAAGGATAAAAGTGACACTCAGTCAAAGCACTGGCTCACGGCTTATCACCTGGATACCTGGGAGGACCTGCAAAGGATGTAGAGATAAAAGTATCACGGTCATTACCGAAGTTCGAGATCCGTCTCCCCCCGGTAAGAAGAAGTTCTCCCCATTCTCCAGGGCATCCCCAGTAACGGCTATCACCTGGATATGTGAGAGGACCAGCAAAAGATGCTATTAAAAGCTGCTCCCTGGAGTTCAAAATGGACCGAGTGACAAAGTGATGGAAAAGGTAAATACCATAGATCAGCCGATTGATATTATAAAGCGGAACCCTCCTCCTTTTCTACCAGGCTTGGGACTGGCACGACAACAGGACAGGATGTTTTAATGGCCTATTGCCGTGGCGGAGTTGCCTACTCTAAGTCAGTCAGTAAAGTGTATGTTAAATTGATGTTCTGTCTGGCGGAAACGGGTCTGAGAGCAACGCTTAAAAAGATAGAGATGTTTACTCGTCGGCTGCCAAAGCTGAAATGAAACTAGACGCGCGGCGGCTATATAGCTTAACGCCCGCTCTAGGGATCAGGGTTCAGGTTTGGATAGGTCACCCAATCTATCTCTCCCTCCAAGGAAACAGCAAGGCATTGGGGTTGGGATTAGTAAAAGTAAGGATGTAAATAATCCCCTAACAGGTGGCAGTAGCTTAGGGGTAAAGGTTATAACTTATATAGGGTCATTACCGAAGTTCGAGATCCGTCTCCCCCCGGTAAGAAGGAGTCCTCCCCATTCTCCAGGGCATCACCAGGCTCGGGCAGGTAAGGTTAGGGTTTTTAAAAGGATAAAAGTGACACTCAGTCAAAGCACTGGCTCACGGCTTATCACCTGGATACCTGGGAGGACCTGCAAAGGATGTAGAGATAAAAGTATCACGGTCATTACCGAAGTTCGAGATCCGTCTCCCCCCGGTAAGAAGAAGTTCTCCCCATTCTCCAGGGCATCCCCAGTAACGGCTATCACCTGGATATGTGAGAGGACCAGCAAAAGATGCTATTAAAAGCTGCTCCCTGGAGTTCAAAATGGACCGAGTGACAAAGTGATGGAAAAGGTAAATACCATAGATCAGCCGATTGATATTATAAAGCGGAACCCTCCTCCTTTTCTACCAGGCTTGGGACTGGCACGACAACAGGACAGGATGTTTTAATGGCCTATTGCCGTGGCGGAGTTGCCTACTCTAAGTCAGTCAGTAAAGTGTATGTTAAATTGATGTTCTGTCTGGCGGAAACGGGTCTGAGAGCAACGCTTAAAAAGATAGAGATGTTTACTCGTCGGCTGCCAAAGCTGAAATGAAACTAGACGCGCGGCGGCTATATAGCTTAACGCCCGCTCTAGGGATCAGGGTTCAGGTTTGGATAGGTCACCCAATCTATCTCTCCCTCCAAGGAAACAGCAAGGCATTGGGGTTGGGATTAGTAAAAGTAAGGATGTAAATAATCCCCTAACAGGTGGCAGTAGCTTAGGGGTAAAGGTTATAACTTATATAGGGTCATTACCGAAGTTCGAGATCCGTCTCCCCCCGGTAAGAAGGATTCCTCCCCATTCTCCAGGGCATCACCAGGCTCGGGCAGGTAAGGTTAGGGTTTTTAAAAGGATAAAAGTGACACTCAGTCAAAGCACTGGCTCACGGCTTATCACCTGGATACCTGGGAGGACCTGCAAAGGATGTAGAGATAAAAGTATCACGGTCATTACCGAAGTTCGAGATCCGTCTCCCCCCGGTAAGAAGAAGTTCTCCCCATTCTCCAGGGCATCCCCAGTAACGGCTATCACCTGGATATGTGAGAGGACCAGCAAAAGATGCTATTAAAAGCTGCTCCCTGGAGTTCAAAATGGACCGAGTGACAAAGTGATGGAAAAGGTAAATACCATAGATCAGCCGATTGATATTATAAAGCGGAACCCTCCTCCTTTTCTACCAGGCTTGGGACTGGCACGACAACAGGACAGGATGTTTTAATGGCCTATTGCCGTGGCGGAGTTGCCTACTCTAAGTCAGTCAGTAAAGTGTATGTTAAATTGATGTTCTGTCTGGCGGAAACGGGTCTGAGAGCAACGCTTAAAAAGATAGAGATGTTTACTCGTCGGCTGCCAAAGCTGAAATGAAACTAGACGCGCGGCGGCTATATAGCTTAACGCCCGCTCTAGGGATCAGGGTTCAGGTTTGGATAGGTCACCCAATCTATCTCTCCCTCCAAGGAAACAGCAAGGCATTGGGGTTGGGATTAGTAAAAGTAAGGATGTAAATAATCCCCTAACAGGTGGCAGTAGCTTAGGGGTAAAGGTTATAACTTATATAGGGTCATTACCGAAGTTCGAGATCCGTCTCCCCCCGGTAAGAAGGAGTCCTCCCCATTCTCCAGGGCATCACCAGGCTCGGGCAGGTAAGGTTAGGGTTTTTAAAAGGATAAAAGTGACACTCAGTCAAAGCACTGGCTCACGGCTTATCACCTGGATACCTGGGAGGACCTGCAAAGGATGTAGAGATAAAAGTATCACGGTCATTACCGAAGTTCGAGATCCGTCTCCCCCCGGTAAGAAGAAGTTCTCCCCATTCTCCAGGGCATCCCCAGTAACGGCTATCACCTGGATATGTGAGAGGACCAGCAAAAGATGCTATTAAAAGCTGCTCCCTGGAGTTCAAAATGGACCGAGTGACAAAGTGATGGAAAAGGTAAATACCATAGATCAGCCGATTGATATTATAAAGCGGAACCCTCCTCCTTTTCTACCAGGCTTGGGACTGGCACGACAACAGGACAGGATGTTTTAATGGCCTATTGCCGTGGCGGAGTTGCCTACTCTAAGTCAGTCAGTAAAGTGTATGTTAAATTGATGTTCTGTCTGGCGGAAACGGGTCTGAGAGCAACGCTTAAAAAGATAGAGATGTTTACTCGTCGGCTGCCAAAGCTGAAATGAAACTAGACGCGCGGCGGCTATATAGCTTAACGCCCGCTCTAGGGATCAGGGTTCAGGTTTGGATAGGTCACCCAATCTATCTCTCCCTCCAAGGAAACAGCAAGGCATTGGGGTTGGGATTAGTAAAAGTAAGGATGTAAATAATCCCCTAACAGGTGGCAGTAGCTTAGGGGTAAAGGTTATAACTTATATAGGGTCATTACCGAAGTTCGAGATCCGTCTCCCCCCGGTAAGAAGGAGTCCTCCCCATTCTCCAGGGCATCACCAGGCTCGGGCAGGTAAGGTTAGGGTTTTTAAAAGGATAAAAGTGACACTCAGTCAAAGCACTGGCTCACGGCTTATCACCTGGATACCTGGGAGGACCTGCAAAGGATGTAGAGATAAAAGTATCACGGTCATTACCGAAGTTCGAGATCCGTCTCCCCCCGGTAAGAAGAAGTTCTCCCCATTCTCCAGGGCATCCCCAGTAACGGCTATCACCTGGATATGTGAGAGGACCAGCAAAAGATGCTATTAAAAGCTGCTCCCTGGAGTTCAAAATGGACCGAGTGACAAAGTGATGGAAAAGGTAAATACCATAGATCAGCCGATTGATATTATAAAGCGGAACCCTCCTCCTTTTCTACCAGGCTTGGGACTGGCACGACAACAGGACAGGATGTTTTAATGGCCTATTGCCGTGGCGGAGTTGCCTACTCTAAGTCAGTCAGTAAAGTGTATGTTAAATTGATGTTCTGTCTGGCGGAAACGGGTCTGAGAGCAACGCTTAAAAAGATAGAGATGTTTACTCGTCGGCTGCCAAAGCTGAAATGAAACTAGACGCGCGGCGGCTATATAGCTTAACGCCCGCTCTAGGGATCAGGGTTCAGGTTTGGATAGGTCACCCAATCTATCTCTCCCTCCAAGGAAACAGCAAGGCATTGGGGTTGGGATTAGTAAAAGTAAGGATGTAAATAATCTCCTAACAGGTGGCAGTAGCTTAGGGGTAAAGGTTATAACTTATATAGGGTCATTACCGAAGTTCGAGATCCGTCTCCCCCC
This sequence comes from Lumbricus rubellus, assembly GCA_945859605.1. NCBI lineage: Eukaryota > Metazoa > Annelida > Clitellata > Crassiclitellata > Lumbricidae > Lumbricus > Lumbricus rubellus. The sequence continues at coordinate 47,747 of OX243819.1, read as the reverse complement.
GGTAAGAAGGAGTCCTCCCCATTCTCCAGGGCATCACCAGGCTCGGGCAGGTAAGGTTAGGGTTTTTAAAAGGATAAAAGTGACACTCAGTCAAAGCACTGGCTCACGGCTTATCACCTGGATACCTGGGAGGACCTGCAAAGGATGTAGAGATAAAAGTATCACGGTCATTACCGAAGTTCGAGATCCGTCTCCCCCCGGTAAGAAGAAGTTCTCCCCATTCTCCAGGGCATCCCCAGTAACGGCTATCACCTGGATATGTGAGAGGACCAGCAAAAGATGCTATTAAAAGCTGCTCCCTGGAGTTCAAAATGGACCGAGTGACAAAGTGATGGAAAAGGTAAATACCATAGATCAGCCGATTGATATTATAAAGCGGAACCCTCCTCCTTTTCTACCAGGCTTGGGACTGGCACGACAACAGGACAGGATGTTTTAATGGCCTATTGCCGTGGCGGAGTTGCCTACTCTAAGTCAGTCAGTAAAGTGTATGTTAAATTGATGTTCTGTCTGGCGGAAACGGGTCTGAGAGCAACGCTTAAAAAGATAGAGATGTTTACTCGTCGGCTGCCAAAGCTGAAATGAAACTAGACGCGCGGCGGCTATATAGCTTAACGCCCGCTCTAGGGATCAGGGTTCAGGTTTGGATAGGTCACCCAATCTATCTCTCCCTCCAAGGAAACAGCAAGGCATTGGGGTTGGGATTAGTAAAAGTAAGGATGTAAATAATCCCCTAACAGGTGGCAGTAGCTTAGGGGTAAAGGTTATAACTTATATAGGGTCATTACCGAAGTTCGAGATCCGTCTCCCCCCCGGTAAGAAGGAGTCCTCCCCATTCTCCAGGGCATCACCAGGCTCGGGCAGGTAAGGTTAGGGTTTTTAAAAGGATAAAAGTGACACTCAGTCAAAGCACTGGCTCACGGCTTATCACCTGGATACCTGGGAGGACCTGCAAAGGATGTAGAGATAAAAGTATCACGGTCATTACCGAAGTTCGAGATCCGTCTCCCCCCGGTAAGAAGAAGTTCTCCCCATTCTCCAGGGCATCCCCAGTAACGGCTATCACCTGGATATGTGAGAGGACCAGCAAAAGATGCTATTAAAAGCTGCTCCCTGGAGTTCAAAATGGACCGAGTGACAAAGTGATGGAAAAGGTAAATACCATAGATCAGCCGATTGATATTATAAAGCGGAACCCTCCTCCTTTTCTACCAGGCTTGGGACTGGCACGACAACAGGACAGGATGTTTTAATGGCCTATTGCCGTGGCGGAGTTGCCTACTCTAAGTCAGTCAGTAAAGTGTATGTTAAATTGATGTTCTGTCTGGCGGAAACGGGTCTGAGAGCAACGCTTAAAAAGATAGAGATGTTTACTCGTCGGCTGCCAAAGCTGAAATGAAACTAGACGCGCGGCGGCTATATAGCTTAACGCCCGCTCTAGGGATCAGGGTTCAGGTTTGGATAGGTCACCCAATCTATCTCTCCCTCCAAGGAAACAGCAAGGCATTGGGGTTGGGATTAGTAAAAGTAAGGATGTAAATAATCCCCTAACAGGTGGCAGTAGCTTAGGGGTAAAGGTTATAACTTATATAGGGTCATTACCGAAGTTCGAGATCCGTCTCCCCCCGGTAAGAAGGAGTCCTCCCCATTCTCCAGGGCATCACCAGGCTCGGGCAGGTAAGGTTAGGGTTTTTAAAAGGATAAAAGTGACACTCAGTCAAAGCACTGGCTCACGGCTTATCACCTGGATACCTGGGAGGACCTGCAAAGGATGTAGAGATAAAAGTATCACGGTCATTACCGAAGTTCGAGATCCGTCTCCCCCCGGTAAGAAGAAGTTCTCCCCATTCTCCAGGGCATCCCCAGTAACGGCTATCACCTGGATATGTGAGAGGACCAGCAAAAGATGCTATTAAAAGCTGCTCCCTGGAGTTCAAAATGGACCGAGTGACAAAGTGATGGAAAAGGTAAATACCATAGATCAGCCGATTGATATTATAAAGCGGAACCCTCCTCCTTTTCTACCAGGCTTGGGACTGGCACGACAACAGGACAGGATGTTTTAATGGCCTATTGCCGTGGCGGAGTTGCCTACTCTAAGTCAGTCAGTAAAGTGTATGTTAAATTGATGTTCTGTCTGGCGGAAACGGGTCTGAGAGCAACGCTTAAAAAGATAGAGATGTTTACTCGTCGGCTGCCAAAGCTGAAATGAAACTAGACGCGCGGCGGCTATATAGCTTAACGCCCGCTCTAGGGATCAGGGTTCAGGTTTGGATAGGTCACCCAATCTATCTCTCCCTCCAAGGAAACAGCAAGGCATTGGGGTTGGGATTAGTAAAAGTAAGGATGTAAATAATCCCCTAACAGGTGGCAGTAGCTTAGGGGTAAAGGTTATAACTTATATAGGGTCATTACCGAAGTTCGAGATCCGTCTCCCCCCGGTAAGAAGGAGTCCTCCCCATTCTCCAGGGCATCACCAGGCTCGGGCAGGTAAGGTTAGGGTTTTTAAAAGGATAAAAGTGACACTCAGTCAAAGCACTGGCTCACGGCTTATCACCTGGATACCTGGGAGGACCTGCAAAGGATGTAGAGATAAAAGTATCACGGTCATTACCGAAGTTCGAGATCCGTCTCCCCCCGGTAAGAAGAAGTTCTCCCCATTCTCCAGGGCATCCCCAGTAACGGCTATCACCTGGATATGTGAGAGGACCAGCAAAAGATGCTATTAAAAGCTGCTCCCTGGAGTTCAAAATGGACCGAGTGACAAAGTGATGGAAAAGGTAAATACCATAGATCAGCCGATTGATATTATAAAGCGGAACCCTCCTCCTTTTCTACCAGGCTTGGGACTGGCACGACAACAGGACAGGATGTTTTAATGGCCTATTGCCGTGGCGGAGTTGCCTACTCTAAGTCAGTCAGTAAAGTGTATGTTAAATTGATGTTCTGTCTGGCGGAAACGGGTCTGAGAGCAACGCTTAAAAAGATAGAGATGTTTACTCGTCGGCTGCCAAAGCTGAAATGAAACTAGACGCGCGGCGGCTATATAGCTTAACGCCCGCTCTAGGGATCAGGGTTCAGGTTTGGATAGGTCACCCAATCTATCTCTCCCTCCAAGGAAACAGCAAGGCATTGGGGTTGGGATTAGTAAAAGTAAGGATGTAAATAATCCCCTAACAGGTGGCAGTAGCTTAGGGGTAAAGGTTATAACTTATATAGGGTCATTACCGAAGTTCGAGATCCTTCTCCCCCCCGGTAAGAAGGAGTCCTCCCCATTCTCCAGGGCATCACCAGGCTCGGGCAGGTAAGGTTAGGGTTTTTAAAAGGATAAAAGTGACACTCAGTCAAAGCACTGGCTCACGGCTTATCACCTGGATACCTGGGAGGACCTGCAAAGGATGTAGAGATAAAAGTATCACGGTCATTACCGAAGTTCGAGATCCGTCTCCCCCCGGTAAGAAGAAGTTCTCCCCATTCTCCAGGGCATCCCCAGTAACGGCTATCACCTGGATATGTGAGAGGACCAGCAAAAGATGCTATTAAAAGCTGCTCCCTGGAGTTCAAAATGGACCGAGTGACAAAGTGATGGAAAAGGTAAATACCATAGATCAGCCGATTGATATTATAAAGCGGAACCCTCCTCCTTTTCTACCAGGCTTGGGACTGGCACGACAACAGGACAGGATGTTTTAATGGCCTATTGCCGTGGCGGAGTTGCCTACTCTAAGTCAGTCAGTAAAGTGTATGTTAAATTGATGTTCTGTCTGGCGGAAACGGGTCTGAGAGCAACGCTTAAAAAGATAGAGATGTTTACTCGTCGGCTGCCAAAGCTGAAATGAAACTAGACGCGCGGCGGCTATATAGCTTAACGCCCGCTCTAGGGATCAGGGTTCAGGTTTGGATAGGTCACCCAATCTATCTCTCCCTCCAAGGAAACAGCAAGGCATTGGGGTTGGGATTAGTAAAAGTAAGGATGTAAATAATCCCCTAACAGGTGGCAGTAGCTTAGGGGTAAAGGTTATAACTTATATAGGGTCATTACCGAAGTTCGAGATCCGTCTCCCCCCGGTAAGAAGGAGTCCTCCCCATTCTCCAGGGCATCACCAGGCTCGGGCAGGTAAGGTTAGGGTTTTTAAAAGGATAAAAGTGACACTCAGTCAAAGCACTGGCTCACGGCTTATCACCTGGATACCTGGGAGGACCTGCAAAGGATGTAGAGATAAAAGTATCACGGTCATTACCGAAGTTCGAGATCCGTCTCCCCCCGGTAAGAAGAAGTTCTCCCCATTCTCCAGGGCATCCCCAGTAACGGCTATCACCTGGATATGTGAGAGGACCAGCAAAAGATGCTATTAAAAGCTGCTCCCTGGAGTTCAAAATGGACCGAGTGACAAAGTGATGGAAAAGGTAAATACCATAGATCAGCCGATTGATATTATAAAGCGGAACCCTCCTCCTTTTCTACCAGGCTTGGGACTGGCACGACAACAGGACAGGATGTTTTAATGGCCTATTGCCGTGGCGGAGTTGCCTACTCTAAGTCAGTCAGTAAAGTGTATGTTAAATTGATGTTCTGTCTGGCGGAAACGGGTCTGAGAGCAACGCTTAAAAAGATAGAGATGTTTACTCGTCGGCTGCCAAAGCTGAAATGAAACTAGACGCGCGGCGGCTATATAGCTTAACGCCCGCTCTAGGGATCAGGGTTCAGGTTTGGATAGGTCACCCAATCTATCTCTCCCTCCAAGGAAACAGCAAGGCATTGGGGTTGGGATTAGTAAAAGTAAGGATGTAAATAATCCCCTAACAGGTGGCAGTAGCTTAGGGGTAAAGGTTATAACTTATATAGGGTCATTACCGAAGTTCGAGATCCGTCTCCCCCCGGTAAGAAGGAGTCCTCCCCATTCTCCAGGGCATCACCAGGCTCGGGCAGGTAAGGTTAGGGTTTTTAAAAGGATAAAAGTGACACTCAGTCAAAGCACTGGCTCACGGCTTATCACCTGGATACCTGGGAGGACCTGCAAAGGATGTAGAGATAAAAGTATCACGGTCATTACCGAAGTTCGAGATCCGTCTCCCCCCGGTAAGAAGAAGTTCTCCCCATTCTCCAGGGCATCCCCAGTAACGGCTATCACCTGGATATGTGAGAGGACCAGCAAAAGATGCTATTAAAAGCTGCTCCCTGGAGTTCAAAATGGACCGAGTGACAAAGTGATGGAAAAGGTAAATACCATAGATCAGCCGATTGATATTATAAAGCGGAACCCTCCTCCTTTTCTACCAGGCTTGGGACTGGCACGACAACAGGACAGGATGTTTTAATGGCCTATTGCCGTGGCGGAGTTGCCTACTCTAAGTCAGTCAGTAAAGTGTATGTTAAATTGATGTTCTGTCTGGCGGAAACGGGTCTGAGAGCAACGCTTAAAAAGATAGAGATGTTTACTCGTCGGCTGCCAAAGCTGAAATGAAACTAGACGCGCGGCGGCTATATAGCTTAACGCCCGCTCTAGGGATCAGGGTTCAGGTTTGGATAGGTCACCCAATCTATCTCTCCCTCCAAGGAAACAGCAAGGCATTGGGGTTGGGATTAGTAAAAGTAAGGATGTAAATAATCCCCTAACAGGTGGCAGTAGCTTAGGGGTAAAGGTTATAACTTATATAGGGTCATTACCGAAGTTCGAGATCCGTCTCCCCCCGGTAAGAAGGAGTCCTCCCCATTCTCCAGGGCATCACCAGGCTCGGGCAGGTAAGGTTAGGGTTTTTAAAAGGATAAAAGTGACACTCAGTCAAAGCACTGGCTCACGGCTTATCACCTGGATACCTGGGAGGACCTGCAAAGGATGTAGAGATAAAAGTATCACGGTCATTACCGAAGTTCGAGATCCGTCTCCCCCCGGTAAGAAGAAGTTCTCCCCATTCTCCAGGGCATCCCCAGTAACGGCTATCACCTGGATATGTGAGAGGACCAGCAAAAGATGCTATTAAAAGCTGCTCCCTGGAGTTCAAAATGGACCGAGTGACAAAGTGATGGAAAAGGTAAATACCATAGATCAGCCGATTGATATTATAAAGCGGAACCCTCCTCCTTTTCTACCAGGCTTGGGACTGGCACGACAACAGGACAGGATGTTTTAATGGCCTATTGCCGTGGCGGAGTTGCCTACTCTAAGTCAGTCAGTAAAGTGTATGTTAAATTGATGTTCTGTCTGGCGGAAACGGGTCTGAGAGCAACGCTTAAAAAGATAGAGATGTTTACTCGTCGGCTGCCAAAGCTGAAATGAAACTAGACGCGCGGCGGCTATATAGCTTAACGCCCGCTCTAGGGATCAGGGTTCAGGTTTGGATAGGTCACCCAATCTATCTCTCCCTCCAAGGAAACAGCAAGGCATTGGGGTTGGGATTAGTAAAAGTAAGGATGTAAATAATCCCCTAACAGGTGGCAGTAGCTTAGGGGTAAAGGTTATAACTTATATAGGGTCATTACCGAAGTTCGAGATCCGTCTCCCCCCGGTAAGAAGGAGTCCTCCCCATTCTCCAGGGCATCACCAGGCTCGGGCAGGTAAGGTTAGGGTTTTTAAAAGGATAAAAGTGACACTCAGTCAAAGCACTGGCTCACGGCTTATCACCTGGATACCTGGGAGGACCTGCAAAGGATGTAGAGATAAAAGTATCACGGTCATTACCGAAGTTCGAGATCCGTCTCCCCCCGGTAAGAAGAAGTTCTCCCCATTCTCCAGGGCATCCCCAGTAACGGCTATCACCTGGATATGTGAGAGGACCAGCAAAAGATGCTATTAAAAGCTGCTCCCTGGAGTTCAAAATGGACCGAGTGACAAAGTGATGGAAAAGGTAAATACCATAGATCAGCCGATTGATATTATAAAGCGGAACCCTCCTCCTTTTCTACCAGGCTTGGGACTGGCACGACAACAGGACAGGATGTTTTAATGGCCTATTGCCGTGACGGAGTTGCCTACTCTAAGTCAGTCAGTAAAGTGTATGTTAAATTGATGTTCTGTCTGGCGGAAACGGGTCTGAGAGCAACGCTTAAAAAGATAGAGATGTTTACTCGTCGGCTGCCAAAGCTGAAATGAAACTAGACGCGCGGCGGCTATATAGCTTAACGCCCGCTCTAGGGATCAGGGTTCAGGTTTGGATAGGTCACCCAATCTATCTCTCCCTCCAAGGAAACAGCAAGGCATTGGGGTTGGGATTAGTAAAAGTAAGGATGTAAATAATCCCCTAACAGGTGGCAGTAGCTTAGGGGTAAAGGTTATAACTTATATAGGGTCATTACCGAAGTTCGAGATCCGTCTCCCCCCGGTAAGAAGGATTCCTCCCCATTCTCCAGGGCATCACCAGGCTCGGGCAGGTAAGGTTAGGGTTTTTAAAAGGATAAAAGTGACACTCAGTCAAAGCACTGGCTCACGGCTTATCACCTGGATACCTGGGAGGACCTGCAAAGGATGTAGAGATAAAAGTATCACGGTCATTACCGAAGTTCGAGATCCGTCTCCCCCCGGTAAGAAGAAGTTCTCCCCATTCTCCAGGGCATCCCCAGTAACGGCTATCACCTGGATATGTGAGAGGACCAGCAAAAGATGCTATTAAAAGCTGCTCCCTGGAGTTCAAAATGGACCGAGTGACAAAGTGATGGAAAAGGTAAATACCATAGATCAGCCGATTGATATTATAAAGCGGAACCCTCCTCCTTTTCTACCAGGCTTGGGACTGGCACGACAACAGGACAGGATGTTTTAATGGCCTATTGCCGTGGCGGAGTTGCCTACTCTAAGTCAGTCAGTAAAGTGTATGTTAAATTGATGTTCTGTCTGGCGGAAACGGGTCTGAGAGCAACGCTTAAAAAGATAGAGATGTTTACTCGTCGGCTGCCAAAGCTGAAATGAAACTAGACGCGCGGCGGCTATATAGCTTAACGCCCGCTCTAGGGATCAGGGTTCAGGTTTGGATAGGTCACCCAATCTATCTCTCCCTCCAAGGAAACAGCAAGGCATTGGGGTTGGGATTAGTAAAAGTAAGGATGTAAATAATCCCCTAACAGGTGGCAGTAGCTTAGGGGTAAAGGTTATAACTTATATAGGGTCATTACCGAAGTTCGAGATCCGTCTCCCCCCGGTAAGAAGGAGTCCTCCCCATTCTCCAGGGCATCACCAGGCTCGGGCAGGTAAGGTTAGGGTTTTTAAAAGGATAAAAGTGACACTCAGTCAAAGCACTGGCTCACGGCTTATCACCTGGATACCTGGGAGGACCTGCAAAGGATGTAGAGATAAAAGTATCACGGTCATTACCGAAGTTCGAGATCCGTCTCCCCCCGGTAAGAAGAAGTTCTCCCCATTCTCCAGGGCATCCCCAGTAACGGCTATCACCTGGATATGTGAGAGGACCAGCAAAAGATGCTATTAAAAGCTGCTCCCTGGAGTTCAAAATGGACCGAGTGACAAAGTGATGGAAAAGGTAAATACCATAGATCAGCCGATTGATATTATAAAGCGGAACCCTCCTCCTTTTCTACCAGGCTTGGGACTGGCACGACAACAGGACAGGATGTTTTAATGGCCTATTGCCGTGGCGGAGTTGCCTACTCTAAGTCAGTCAGTAAAGTGTATGTTAAATTGATGTTCTGTCTGGCGGAAACGGGTCTGAGAGCAACGCTTAAAAAGATAGAGATGTTTACTCGTCGGCTGCCAAAGCTGAAATGAAACTAGACGCGCGGCGGCTATATAGCTTAACGCCCGCTCTAGGGATCAGGGTTCAGGTTTGGATAGGTCACCCAATCTATCTCTCCCTCCAAGGAAACAGCAAGGCATTGGGGTTGGGATTAGTAAAAGTAAGGATGTAAATAATCCCCTAACAGGTGGCAGTAGCTTAGGGGTAAAGGTTATAACTTATATAGGGTCATTACCGAAGTTCGAGATCCGTCTCCCCCCGGTAAGAAGGAGTCCTCCCCATTCTCCAGGGCATCACCAGGCTCGGGCAGGTAAGGTTAGGGTTTTTAAAAGGATAAAAGTGACACTCAGTCAAAGCACTGGCTCACGGCTTATCACCTGGATACCTGGGAGGACCTGCAAAGGATGTAGAGATAAAAGTATCACGGTCATTACCGAAGTTCGAGATCCGTCTCCCCCCGGTAAGAAGAAGTTCTCCCCATTCTCCAGGGCATCCCCAGTAACGGCTATCACCTGGATATGTGAGAGGACCAGCAAAAGATGCTATTAAAAGCTGCTCCCTGGAGTTCAAAATGGACCGAGTGACAAAGTGATGGAAAAGGTAAATACCATAGATCAGCCGATTGATATTATAAAGCGGAACCCTCCTCCTTTTCTACCAGGCTTGGGACTGGCACGACAACAGGACAGGATGTTTTAATGGCCTATTGCCGTGGCGGAGTTGCCTACTCTAAGTCAGTCAGTAAAGTGTATGTTAAATTGATGTTCTGTCTGGCGGAAACGGGTCTGAGAGCAACGCTTAAAAAGATAGAGATGTTTACTCGTCGGCTGCCAAAGCTGAAATGAAACTAGACGCGCGGCGGCTATATAGCTTAACGCCCGCTCTAGGGATCAGGGTTCAGGTTTGGATAGGTCACCCAATCTATCTCTCCCTCCAAGGAAACAGCAAGGCATTGGGGTTGGGATTAGTAAAAGTAAGGATGTAAATAATCCCCTAACAGGTGGCAGTAGCTTAGGGGTAAAGGTTATAACTTATATAGGGTCATTACCGAAGTTCGAGATCCGTCTCCCCCCGGTAAGAAGGATTCCTCCCCATTCTCCAGGGCATCACCAGGCTCGGGCAGGTAAGGTTAGGGTTTTTAAAAGGATAAAAGTGACACTCAGTCAAAGCACTGGCTCACGGCTTATCACCTGGATACCTGGGAGGACCTGCAAAGGATGTAGAGATAAAAGTATCACGGTCATTACCGAAGTTCGAGATCCGTCTCCCCCCGGTAAGAAGAAGTTCTCCCCATTCTCCAGGGCATCCCCAGTAACGGCTATCACCTGGATATGTGAGAGGACCAGCAAAAGATGCTATTAAAAGCTGCTCCCTGGAGTTCAAAATGGACCGAGTGACAAAGTGATGGAAAAGGTAAATACCATAGATCAGCCGATTGATATTATAAAGCGGAACCCTCCTCCTTTTCTACCAGGCTTGGGACTGGCACGACAACAGGACAGGATGTTTTAATGGCCTATTGCCGTGGCGGAGTTGCCTACTCTAAGTCAGTCAGTAAAGTGTATGTTAAATTGATGTTCTGTCTGGCGGAAACGGGTCTGAGAGCAACGCTTAAAAAGATAGAGATGTTTACTCGTCGGCTGCCAAAGCTGAAATGAAACTAGACGCGCGGCGGCTATATAGCTTAACGCCCGCTCTAGGGATCAGGGTTCAGGTTTGGATAGGTCACCCAATCTATCTCTCCCTCCAAGGAAACAGCAAGGCATTGGGGTTGGGATTAGTAAAAGTAAGGATGTAAATAATCCCCTAACAGGTGGCAGTAGCTTAGGGGTAAAGGTTATAACTTATATAGGGTCATTACCGAAGTTCGAGATCCGTCTCCCCCCGGTAAGAAGGAGTCCTCCCCATTCTCCAGGGCATCACCAGGCTCGGGCAGGTAAGGTTAGGGTTTTTAAAAGGATAAAAGTGACACTCAGTCAAAGCACTGGCTCACGGCTTATCACCTGGATACCTGGGAGGACCTGCAAAGGATGTAGAGATAAAAGTATCACGGTCATTACCGAAGTTCGAGATCCGTCTCCCCCCGGTAAGAAGAAGTTCTCCCCATTCTCCAGGGCATCCCCAGTAACGGCTATCACCTGGATATGTGAGAGGACCAGCAAAAGATGCTATTAAAAGCTGCTCCCTGGAGTTCAAAATGGACCGAGTGACAAAGTGATGGAAAAGGTAAATACCATAGATCAGCCGATTGATATTATAAAGCGGAACCCTCCTCCTTTTCTACCAGGCTTGGGACTGGCACGACAACAGGACAGGATGTTTTAATGGCCTATTGCCGTGGCGGAGTTGCCTACTCTAAGTCAGTCAGTAAAGTGTATGTTAAATTGATGTTCTGTCTGGCGGAAACGGGTCTGAGAGCAACGCTTAAAAAGATAGAGATGTTTACTCGTCGGCTGCCAAAGCTGAAATGAAACTAGACGCGCGGCGGCTATATAGCTTAACGCCCGCTCTAGGGATCAGGGTTCAGGTTTGGATAGGTCACCCAATCTATCTCTCCCTCCAAGGAAACAGCAAGGCATTGGGGTTGGGATTAGTAAAAGTAAGGATGTAAATAATCCCCTAACAGGTGGCAGTAGCTTAGGGGTAAAGGTTATAACTTATATAGGGTCATTACCGAAGTTCGAGATCCGTCTCCCCCCGGTAAGAAGGAGTCCTCCCCATTCTCCAGGGCATCACCAGGCTCGGGCAGGTAAGGTTAGGGTTTTTAAAAGGATAAAAGTGACACTCAGTCAAAGCACTGGCTCACGGCTTATCACCTGGATACCTGGGAGGACCTGCAAAGGATGTAGAGATAAAAGTATCACGGTCATTACCGAAGTTCGAGATCCGTCTCCCCCCGGTAAGAAGAAGTTCTCCCCATTCTCCAGGGCATCCCCAGTAACGGCTATCACCTGGATATGTGAGAGGACCAGCAAAAGATGCTATTAAAAGCTGCTCCCTGGAGTTCAAAATGGACCGAGTGACAAAGTGATGGAAAAGGTAAATACCATAGATCAGCCGATTGATATTATAAAGCGGAACCCTCCTCCTTAGGGTTAGGGTTAGGGTTAGGGTTAGGGTTAGGGTTAGGGTTAGGGTTAGGGTTAGGGTTAGGGTTAGGGTTAGGGTTAGGGTTAGGGTTAGGGTTAGGGTTAGGGTTAGGGTTAGGGTTAGGGTTAGGGTTAGGGTTAGGGTTAGGGTTAGGGTTAGGGTTAGGGTTAGGGTTAGGGTTAGGGTTAGGGTTAGGGTTAGGGTTAGGGTTAGGGTTAGGGTTAGGGTTAGGGTTAGGGTTAGGGTTAGGTTAGGGTTTACAAAAATAAACGTGAACACTCAGTTCAAAGCACTGGCTCACGGCTATCCCCATGGAATCAAGAGAAGAACTTAAAATGTAGTATTACAATGGACTCTCAGCAGATAGATGACGATGTTACAATTGGCAATTGCCGTATGTTAAGAAGCTCAACCGAACGAGTGTCTATGATCGAAAGGGTCTATGCAGAATGGACCAATCACTCATTGCCTCGTACCGTGAAGAACACAAGTAAACAACAGGTGTGGATTTCATCTACCAGCAGGACAAGAACCAACGGACTGTAGGGACACCACAAGCGCCATGTATACTGTGCACTTCAAGAAGTTTAGGTTTCAAAGAGATCTGGCCTAGAACTTTAGCCTCAAGTGCATGTCTAATATGGCCTATAAGACACTCTGTCTCACCAAGCACTCTAATTTACGGTAAACAATAGACCCCTGATGTTAATGAAGCGGGTTCCCTCCTCCTTAACCAGGCTTGGGACTGGCACGACAATTAGCTAGATGGAAAATATGTTATACGACCTGTTTAGGTTGACGAACATGGCCAACTGCCGTGGCGGAGTTGCCTACTTTAAGGTCAATGATGTTATAAATGCACACGGTTGAGTTGTAAAGAACTCGCTTCGTATCGAAATCGACTATTCTCGACGGCGGCCAGACTGCAAATGCTGAGAGCTGCGCTTATGCGGGAGGCGTGTTAGGCCCAATTAATATGTTAGTTGCTCTTCCATGTGTATTGGCTATGCTTTAAGTAAACAACAGGTATGGCCGTGTATACTGTGCACTTCAAGGTTAGGGTCAGTGTTAGGGTTTGTACAGGCTATATAGCTTTTATAAAGTCCTCTCCCTTTCCCACAGAGCATCACCAGGCTCGGGCAGGTTAGGTTAGGGTTTACAAAAATAAACGTGAACACTCAGTTCAAAGCACTGGCTCACGGCTATCCCCATGGAATCAAGAGAAGAACTTAAAATGTAGTATTACAATGGACTCTCAGCAGATAGATGACGATGTTACAATTGGCAATTGCCGTATGTTAAGAAGCTCAACCGAACGAGTGTCTATGATCGAAAGGGTCTATGCAGAATGGACCAATCACTCATTGCCTCGTACCGTGAAGAACACAAGTAAACAACAGGTGTGGATTTCATCTACCAGCAGGACAAGAACCAACGGACTGTAGGGACACCACAAGCGCCATGTATACTGTGCACTTCAAGAAGTTTAGGTTTCAAAGAGATCTGGCCTAGAACTTTAGCCTCAAGTGCATGTCTAATATGGCCTATAAGACACTCTGTCTCACCAAGCACTCTAATTTACGGTAAACAATAGACCCCTGATGTTAATGAAGCGGGTTCCCTCCTCCTTAACCAGGCTTGGGACTGGCACGACAATTAGCTAGATGGAAAATATGTTATACGACCTGTTTAGGTTGACGAACATGGCCAACTGCCGTGGCGGAGTTGCCTACTTTAAGGTCAATGATGTTATAAATGCACACGGTTGAGTTGTAAAGAACTCGCTTCGTATCGAAATCGACTATTCTCGACGGCGGCCAGACTGCAAATGCTGAGAGCTGCGCTTATGCGGGAGGCGTGTTAGGCCCAATTAATATGTTAGTTGCTCTTCCATGTGTATTGGCTATGCTTTAAGTAAACAACAGGTATGGCCGTGTATACTGTGCACTTCAAGGTTAGGGTCAGTGTTAGGGTTTGTACAGGCTATATAGCTTTTATAAAGTCCTCTCCCTTTCCCACAGAGCATCACCAGGCTCGGGCAGGTTAGGTTAGGGTTTACAAAAATAAACGTGAACACTCAGTTCAAAGCACTGGCTCACGGCTATCCCCATGGAATCAAGAGAAGAACTTAAAATGTAGTATTACAATGGACTCTCAGCAGATAGATGACGATGTATTGCCGTATGTTAAGAAGCTCAACCGAACGAGTGTCTATGATCGAAAGGGTCTATGCAGAATGGACCAATCACTCATTGCCTCGTACCGTGAAGAACACAAGTAAACAACAGGTGTGGATTTCATCTACCAGCAGGACAAGAACCAACGGACTGTAGGGACACCACAAGCGCCATGTATACTGTGCACTTCAAGAAGTTTAGGTTTCAAAGAGATCTGGCCTAGAACTTTAGCCTCAAGTGCATGTCTAATATGGCCTATAAGACACTCTGTCTCACCAAGCACTCTAATTTACGGTAAACAATAGACCCCTGATGTTAATGAAGCGGGTTCCCTCCTCCTTAACCAGGCTTGGGACTGGCACGACAATTAGCTAGATGGAAAATATGTTATACGACCTGTTTAGGTTGACGAACATGGCCAACTGCCGTGGCGGAGTTGCCTACTTTAAGGTCAATGATGTTATAAATGCACACGGTTGAGTTGTAAAGAACTCGCTTCGTATCGAAATCGACTATTCTCGACGGCGGCCAGACTGCAAATGCTGAGAGCTGCGCTTATGCGGGAGGCGTGTTAGGCCCAATTAATATGTTAGTTGCTCTTCCATGTGTATTGGCTATGCTTTAAGTAAACAACAGGTATGGCCGTGGGTTAGGGTTAGGGTTAGGGTTAGGGTTAGGGTTAGGGTTAGGGTTAGGGTTAGGGTTAGGGTTAGGGTTAGGGTTAGGGTTAGGGTTAGGGTTAGGGTTAGGGTTAGGGTTAGGGTTAGGGTTAGGGTTAGGGTTAGGGTTAGGGTTAGGGTTAGGGTTAGGGTTAGGGTTAGGGTTAGGGTTAGGGTTAGGGTTAGGGTTAGGGTTAGGGTTAGGGTTAGGGTTAGGGTTAGGTCAAAAACGCTACAATTACCAAAATGGCAAAAAGCACTGGCTCAAGCAGTTCAATGGAATGAAATGGAACAAAGTGGCAAGATGGAAACAGGTAAATACCGTAGAAAAGGCCTAAGCGGAACCCTCCTCCTTAATTTCCAGGCTTGGGACTGGCACGACAAAAGACTAGTGTGTACTATGACCAATTGCCGTGGCGGAGTTGCCTACTTTAGGTCAGGTGTGTACCATGACAATTTAATGATGTTACGACTGGAAATAACGGGTCTAAGGGAACCGCTTACGAGAGAGATGTTGACTCGTCGGCTGCCAAAGCTAAAATGAACTTATCTCTTCCCAAGGAAACAACGAGGCGCGGGCAGGATAGGTCAAAAACGCTACAATTACCAAAATGGCAAAAAGCACTGGCTCAAGCAGTTCAATGGAATGAAATGGAACAAAGTGGCAAGATGGAAACAGGTAAATACCGTAGAAAAGGCCTAAGCGGAACCCTCCTCCTTAATTTCCAGGCTTGGGACTGGCACGACAAAAGACTAGTGTGTACTATGACCAATTGCCGTGGCGGAGTTGCCTACTTTAGGTCAGGTGTGTACCATGACAATTTAATGATGTTACGACTGGAAATAACGGGTCTAAGGGAACCGCTTACGAGAGAGATGTTGACTCGTCGGCTGCCAAAGCTAAAATGAACTTATCTCTTCCCAAGGAAACAACGAGGCGCGGGCAGGATAGGTCAAAAACGCTACAATTACCAAAATGGCAAAAAGCACTGGCTCAAGCAGTTCAATGGAATGAAATGGAACAAAGTGGCAAGATGGAAACAGGTAAATACCGTAGAAAAGGCCTAAGCGGAACCCTCCTCCTTAATTTCCAGGCTTGGGACTGGCACGACAAAAGACTAGTGTGTACTATGACCAATTGCCGTGGCGGAGTTGCCTACTTTAGGTCAGGTGTGTACCATGACAATTTAATGATGTTACGACTGGAAATAACGGGTCTAAGGGAACCGCTTACGAGAGAGATGTTGACTCGTCGGCTGCCAAAGCTAAAATGAACTTATCTCTTCCCAAGGAAACAACGAGGCGCGGGCAGGATAGGTCAAAAACGCTACAATTACCAAAATGGCAAAAAGCACTGGCTCAAGCAGTTCAATGGAATGAAATGGAACAAAGTGGCAAGATGGAAACAGGTAAATACCGTAGAAAAGGCCTAAGCGGAACCCTCCTCCTTAATTTCCAGGCTTGGGACTGGCACGACAAAAGACTAGTGTGTACTATGACCAATTGCCGTGGCGGAGTTGCCTACTTTAGGTCAGGTGTGTACCATGACAATTTAATGATGTTACGACTGGAAATAACGGGTCTAAGAGAACCGCTTACGAGAGAGATGTTGACTCGTCGGCTGCCAAAGCTAAAATGAACTTATCTCTTCCCAAGGAAACAACGAGGCGCGGGCAGGATAGGTCAAAAACGCTACAATTACCAAAATGGCAAAAAGCACTGGCTCAAGCAGTTCAATGGAATGAAATGGAACAAAGTGGCAAGATGGAAACAGGTAAATACCGTAGAAAAGGCCTAAGCGGAACCCTCCTCCTTAATTTCCAGGCTTGGGACTGGCACGACAAAAGACTAGTGTGTACTATGACCAATTGCCGTGGCGGAGTTGCCTACTTTAGGTCAGGTGTGTACCATGACAATTTAATGATGTTACGACTGGAAATAACGGGTTAGTTAGGAAAAGGAAAAATGCACGGGCTCAAGTGCGCTTCGGAGACTTGGAATGAGCCGGCGTCTGGTGTGTGTATAGCAATTATAATGTGGCCAAGAGCTTCTGTAGCGCCAATTGCGTCGATGAGTGTGTTATTGAACTTCTATAGTGTCAGTTCGATTTCTGCAGCGTCGGTAATGTCGATGGATGACAAGTTCTACACTTCTGTTGGTAATGGCTTCTGTAGCGCCGGTGTTTCGCAGCTCCGTTGTTATTTCACATATCTCGTGTTTCATCTTAGTGTCAGCAGGCGGTTGCAGTGATCCTCTCCAGTCGTTTCAGCGAGACCTTAAATTAGCAACAACAGTGGACTAGGCTGTGCGCGGCGGCCATTGATAGCTTTCCACGGTGGGGGATGGAGTGCTCCCGAGCTGCATCGTTTCCAATAATTCACAGAGATAGGTCTTGGAGTGTCTAATGGCGCGGATAGCGTTAATAACTTCTATGGTGCAGATAGCGTTGGTAACTTCTATGACGCAGATAGAGGGACTTCTATAGCGCAGATAGCGTTGGTAACTTCTATGGTGCAGCGTTGATAACTTCTGAAGCGCAGATAGCGATGACAACTTCTATGGCGCAGATAGCGTTGATAACTTCTATGGCGCAGATAGCGTTGATAACTTCTATGGCGCAGATAGCGATGGCAACTTCTATGGCGCAGATAGCGTTGATAACTTCTATGGCGCAGATAGCGGTGGTAACTTCTATGGCGCAGATAGCGTTGATAACTTCTATGGCGCAGATAGCGTAAATTCTATGGTGCGGATAGCGTTGATAACTTCTATGGCGCAGATAGCGTTGATAACTTCTATGGCGCAGATAGCGTTGATAACTTCTATGTCGCAGATAGCGTGAACTTCTATGGCGCAGATAGCGTTAATAACTTCTGTGGCGCAGATAGCGTTGGTAAGTAAGTACCTTCTATGGCGTCGCTGCGTAGACTGATGGTAAGTGTGTTGACGGTCACCCTCCTCCTTCTCCAGGCTTGGGACTGGCTCGACCAGGTAGGCGGTTCGAGGCGGAGTTGCCTTCGGTAAGGTCTGATGTTTGACTCGATAGTTTCTGGTGACCGTAGACATCGACCGACTGTGTTGAAGTTCTCGATTCGAATGCGCTGGGCTGTGGCGTATGGTGTTGTTTTAAGTAGACATGACAGACGGCGTGGCATAGTGGTAGAGTGGTGTACACCGGTCCATCCCTCCTCTCCTAGGCTGACACGAGGCACTGGCGGTAAGGGTTAGTTAGGAAAAGGAAAAATGCACGGGCTCAAGTGCGCTTCGGAGACTTGGAATGAGCCGGCGTCTGGTGTGTGTATAGCAATTATAATGTGGCCAAGAGCTTCTGTAGCGCCAATTGCGTCGATGAGTGTGTTATTGAACTTCTATAGTGTCAGTTCGATTTCTGCAGCGTCGGTAATGTCGATGGATGACAAGTTCTACACTTCTGTTGGTAATGGCTTCTGTAGCGCCGGTGTTTCGCAGCTCCGTTGTTATTTCACATATCTCGTGTTTCATCTTAGTGTCAGCAGGCGGTTGCAGTGATCCTCTCCAGTCGTTTCAGCGAGACCTTAAATTAGCAACAACAGTGGACTAGGCTGTGCGCGGCGGCCATTGATAGCTTTCCACGGTGGGGGATGGAGTGCTCCCGAGCTGCATCGTTTCCAATAATTCACAGAGATAGGTCTTGGAGTGTCTAATGGCGCGGATAGCGTTAATAACTTCTATGGTGCAGATAGCGTTGGTAACTTCTATGACGCAGATAGAGGGACTTCTATAGCGCAGATAGCGTTGGTAACTTCTATGGTGCAGCGTTGATAACTTCTGAAGCGCAGATAGCGATGACAACTTCTATGGCGCAGATAGCGTTGATAACTTCTATGGCGCAGATAGCGTTGATAACTTCTATGGCGCAGATAGCGATGGCAACTTCTATGGCGCAGATAGCGTTGATAACTTCTATGGCGCAGATAGCGGTGGTAACTTCTATGGCGCAGATAGCGTTGATAACTTCTATGGCGCAGATAGCGTAAATTCTATGGTGCGGATAGCGTTGATAACTTCTATGGCGCAGATAGCGTTGATAACTTCTATGGCGCAGATAGCGTTGATAACTTCTATGTCGCAGATAGCGTGAACTTCTATGGCGCAGATAGCGTTAATAACTTCTGTGGCGCAGATAGCGTTGGTAAGTAAGTACCTTCTATGGCGTCGCTGCGTAGACTGATGGTAAGTGTGTTGACGGTCACCCTCCTCCTTCTCCAGGCTTGGGACTGGCTCGACCAGGTAGGCGGTTCGAGGCGGAGTTGCCTTCGGTAAGGTCTGATGTTTGACTCGATAGTTTCTGGTGACCGTAGACATCGACCGACTGTGTTGAAGTTCTCGATTCGAATGCGCTGGGCTGTGGCGTATGGTGTTGTTTTAAGTAGACATGACAGACGGCGTGGCATAGTGGTAGAGTGGTGTACACCGGTCCATCCCTCCTCTCCTAGGCTGACACGAGGCACTGGCGGTAAGGGTTAGTTAGGAAAAGGAAAAATGCACGGGCTCAAGTGCGCTTCGGAGACTTGGAATGAGCCGGCGTCTGGTGTGTGTATAGCAATTATAATGTGGCCAAGAGCTTCTGTAGCGCCAATTGCGTCGATGAGTGTGTTATTGAACTTCTATAGTGTCAGTTCGATTTCTGCAGCGTCGGTAATGTCGATGGATGACAAGTTCTACACTTCTGTTGGTAATGGCTTCTGTAGCGCCGGTGTTTCGCAGCTCCGTTGTTATTTCACATATCTCGTGTTTCATCTTAGTGTCAGCAGGCGGTTGCAGTGATCCTCTCCAGTCGTTTCAGCGAGACCTTAAATTAGCAACAACAGTGGACTAGGCTGTGCGCGGCGGCCATTGATAGCTTTCCACGGTGGGGGATGGAGTGCTCCCGAGCTGCATCGTTTCCAATAATTCACAGAGATAGGTCTTGGAGTGTCTAATGGCGCGGATAGCGTTAATAACTTCTATGGTGCAGATAGCGTTGGTAACTTCTATGACGCAGATAGAGGGACTTCTATAGCGCAGATAGCGTTGGTAACTTCTATGGTGCAGCGTTGATAACTTCTGAAGCGCAGATAGCGATGACAACTTCTATGGCGCAGATAGCGTTGATAACTTCTATGGCGCAGATAGCGTTGATAACTTCTATGGCGCAGATAGCGATGGCAACTTCTATGGCGCAGATAGCGTTGATAACTTCTATGGCGCAGATAGCGGTGGTAACTTCTATGGCGCAGATAGCGTTGATAACTTCTATGGCGCAGATAGCGTAAATTCTATGGTGCGGATAGCGTTGATAACTTCTATGGCGCAGATAGCGTTGATAACTTCTATGGCGCAGATAGCGTTGATAACTTCTATGTCGCAGATAGCGTGAACTTCTATGGCGCAGATAGCGTTAATAACTTCTGTGGCGCAGATAGCGTTGGTAAGTAAGTACCTTCTATGGCGTCGCTGCGTAGACTGATGGTAAGTGTGTTGACGGTCACCCTCCTCCTTCTCCAGGCTTGGGACTGGCTCGACCAGGTAGGCGGTTCGAGGCGGAGTTGCCTTCGGTAAGGTCTGATGTTTGACTCGATAGTTTCTGGTGACCGTAGACATCGACCGACTGTGTTGAAGTTCTCGATTCGAATGCGCTGGGCTGTGGCGTATGGTGTTGTTTTAAGTAGACATGACAGACGGCGTGGCATAGTGGTAGAGTGGTGTACACCGGTCCATCCCTCCTCTCCTAGGCTGACACGAGGCACTGGCGGTAAGGGTTAGTTAGGAAAAGGAAAAATGCACGGGCTCAAGTGCGCTTCGGAGACTTGGAATGAGCCGGCGTCTGGTGTGTGTATAGCAATTATAATGTGGCCAAGAGCTTCTGTAGCGCCAATTGCGTCGATGAGTGTGTTATTGAACTTCTATAGTGTCAGTTCGATTTCTGCAGCGTCGGTAATGTCGATGGATGACAAGTTCTACACTTCTGTTGGTAATGGCTTCTGTAGCGCCGGTGTTTCGCAGCTCCGTTGTTATTTCACATATCTCGTGTTTCATCTTAGTGTCAGCAGGCGGTTGCAGTGATCCTCTCCAGTCGTTTCAGCGAGACCTTAAATTAGCAACAACAGTGGACTAGGCTGTGCGCGGCGGCCATTGATAGCTTTCCACGGTGGGGGATGGAGTGCTCCCGAGCTGCATCGTTTCCAATAATTCACAGAGATAGGTCTTGGAGTGTCTAATGGCGCGGATAGCGTTAATAACTTCTATGGTGCAGATAGCGTTGGTAACTTCTATGACGCAGATAGAGGGACTTCTATAGCGCAGATAGCGTTGGTAACTTCTATGGTGCAGCGTTGATAACTTCTGAAGCGCAGATAGCGATGACAACTTCTATGGCGCAGATAGCGTTGATAACTTCTATGGCGCAGATAGCGTTGATAACTTCTATGGCGCAGATAGCGATGGCAACTTCTATGGCGCAGATAGCGTTGATAACTTCTATGGCGCAGATAGCGGTGGTAACTTCTATGGCGCAGATAGCGTTGATAACTTCTATGGCGCAGATAGCGTAAATTCTATGGTGCGGATAGCGTTGATAACTTCTATGGCGCAGATAGCGTTGATAACTTCTATGGCGCAGATAGCGTTGATAACTTCTATGTCGCAGATAGCGTGAACTTCTATGGCGCAGATAGCGTTAATAACTTCTGTGGCGCAGATAGCGTTGGTAAGTAAGTACCTTCTATGGCGTCGCTGCGTAGACTGATGGTAAGTGTGTTGACGGTCACCCTCCTCCTTCTCCAGGCTTGGGACTGGCTCGACCAGGTAGGCGGTTCGAGGCGGAGTTGCCTTCGGTAAGGTCTGATGTTTGACTCGATAGTTTCTGGTGACCGTAGACATCGACCGACTGTGTTGAAGTTCTCGATTCGAATGCGCTGGGCTGTGGCGTATGGTGTTGTTTTAAGTAGACATGACAGACGGCGTGGCATAGTGGTAGAGTGGTGTACACCGGTCCATCCCTCCTCTCCTAGGCTGACACGAGGCACTGGCGGTAAGGGTTAGTTAGGAAAAGGAAAAATGCACGGGCTCAAGTGCGCTTCGGAGACTTGGAATGAGCCGGCGTCTGGTGTGTGTATAGCAATTATAATGTGGCCAAGAGCTTCTGTAGCGCCAATTGCGTCGATGAGTGTGTTATTGAACTTCTATAGTGTCAGTTCGATTTCTGCAGCGTCGGTAATGTCGATGGATGACAAGTTCTACACTTCTGTTGGTAATGGCTTCTGTAGCGCCGGTGTTTCGCAGCTCCGTTGTTATTTCACATATCTCGTGTTTCATCTTAGTGTCAGCAGGCGGTTGCAGTGATCCTCTCCAGTCGTTTCAGCGAGACCTTAAATTAGCAACAACAGTGGACTAGGCTGTGCGCGGCGGCCATTGATAGCTTTCCACGGTGGGGGATGGAGTGCTCCCGAGCTGCATCGTTTCCAATAATTCACAGAGATAGGTCTTGGAGTGTCTAATGGCGCGGATAGCGTTAATAACTTCTATGGTGCAGATAGCGTTGGTAACTTCTATGACGCAGATAGAGGGACTTCTATAGCGCAGATAGCGTTGGTAACTTCTATGGTGCAGCGTTGATAACTTCTGAAGCGCAGATAGCGATGACAACTTCTATGGCGCAGATAGCGTTGATAACTTCTATGGCGCAGATAGCGTTGATAACTTCTATGGCGCAGATAGCGATGGCAACTTCTATGGCGCAGATAGCGTTGATAACTTCTATGGCGCAGATAGCGGTGGTAACTTCTATGGCGCAGATAGCGTTGATAACTTCTATGGCGCAGATAGCGTAAATTCTATGGTGCGGATAGCGTTGATAACTTCTATGGCGCAGATAGCGTTGATAACTTCTATGGCGCAGATAGCGTTGATAACTTCTATGTCGCAGATAGCGTGAACTTCTATGGCGCAGATAGCGTTAATAACTTCTGTGGCGCAGATAGCGTTGGTAAGTAAGTACCTTCTATGGCGTCGCTGCGTAGACTGATGGTAAGTGTGTTGACGGTCACCCTCCTCCTTCTCCAGGCTTGGGACTGGCTCGACCAGGTAGGCGGTTCGAGGCGGAGTTGCCTTCGGTAAGGTCTGATGTTTGACTCGATAGTTTCTGGTGACCGTAGACATCGACCGACTGTGTTGAAGTTCTCGATTCGAATGCGCTGGGCTGTGGCGTATGGTGTTGTTTTAAGTAGACATGACAGACGGCGTGGCATAGTGGTAGAGTGGTGTACACCGGTCCATCCCTCCTCTCCTAGGCTGACACGAGGCACTGGCGGTAAGGGTTAGTTAGGAAAAGGAAAAATGCACGGGCTCAAGTGCGCTTCGGAGACTTGGAATGAGCCGGCGTCTGGTGTGTGTATAGCAATTATAATGTGGCCAAGAGCTTCTGTAGCGCCAATTGCGTCGATGAGTGTGTTATTGAACTTCTATAGTGTCAGTTCGATTTCTGCAGCGTCGGTAATGTCGATGGATGACAAGTTCTACACTTCTGTTGGTAATGGCTTCTGTAGCGCCGGTGTTTCGCAGCTCCGTTGTTATTTCACATATCTCGTGTTTCATCTTAGTGTCAGCAGGCGGTTGCAGTGATCCTCTCCAGTCGTTTCAGCGAGACCTTAAATTAGCAACAACAGTGGACTAGGCTGTGCGCGGCGGCCATTGATAGCTTTCCACGGTGGGGGATGGAGTGCTCCCGAGCTGCATCGTTTCCAATAATTCACAGAGATAGGTCTTGGAGTGTCTAATGGCGCGGATAGCGTTAATAACTTCTATGGTGCAGATAGCGTTGGTAACTTCTATGACGCAGATAGAGGGACTTCTATAGCGCAGATAGCGTTGGTAACTTCTATGGTGCAGCGTTGATAACTTCTGAAGCGCAGATAGCGATGACAACTTCTATGGCGCAGATAGCGTTGATAACTTCTATGGCGCAGATAGCGTTGATAACTTCTATGGCGCAGATAGCGATGGCAACTTCTATGGCGCAGATAGCGTTGATAACTTCTATGGCGCAGATAGCGGTGGTAACTTCTATGGCGCAGATAGCGTTGATAACTTCTATGGCGCAGATAGCGTAAATTCTATGGTGCGGATAGCGTTGATAACTTCTATGGCGCAGATAGCGTTGATAACTTCTATGGCGCAGATAGCGTTGATAACTTCTATGTCGCAGATAGCGTGAACTTCTATGGCGCAGATAGCGTTAATAACTTCTGTGGCGCAGATAGCGTTGGTAAGTAAGTACCTTCTATGGCGTCGCTGCGTAGACTGATGGTAAGTGTGTTGACGGTCACCCTCCTCCTTCTCCAGGCTTGGGACTGGCTCGACCAGGTAGGCGGTTCGAGGCGGAGTTGCCTTCGGTAAGGTCTGATGTTTGACTCGATAGTTTCTGGTGACCGTAGACATCGACCGACTGTGTTGAAGTTCTCGATTCGAATGCGCTGGGCTGTGGCGTATGGTGTTGTTTTAAGTAGACATGACAGACGGCGTGGCATAGTGGTAGAGTGGTGTACACCGGTCCATCCCTCCTCTCCTAGGCTGACACGAGGCACTGGCGGTAAGGGTTAGTTAGGAAAAGGAAAAATGCACGGGCTCAAGTGCGCTTCGGAGACTTGGAATGAGCCGGCGTCTGGTGTGTGTATAGCAATTATAATGTGGCCAAGAGCTTCTGTAGCGCCAATTGCGTCGATGAGTGTGTTATTGAACTTCTATAGTGTCAGTTCGATTTCTGCAGCGTCGGTAATGTCGATGGATGACAAGTTCTACACTTCTGTTGGTAATGGCTTCTGTAGCGCCGGTGTTTCGCAGCTCCGTTGTTATTTCACATATCTCGTGTTTCATCTTAGTGTCAGCAGGCGGTTGCAGTGATCCTCTCCAGTCGTTTCAGCGAGACCTTAAATTAGCAACAACAGTGGACTAGGCTGTGCGCGGCGGCCATTGATAGCTTTCCACGGTGGGGGATGGAGTGCTCCCGAGCTGCATCGTTTCCAATAATTCACAGAGATAGGTCTTGGAGTGTCTAATGGCGCGGATAGCGTTAATAACTTCTATGGTGCAGATAGCGTTGGTAACTTCTATGACGCAGATAGAGGGACTTCTATAGCGCAGATAGCGTTGGTAACTTCTATGGTGCAGCGTTGATAACTTCTGAAGCGCAGATAGCGATGACAACTTCTATGGCGCAGATAGCGTTGATAACTTCTATGGCGCAGATAGCGTTGATAACTTCTATGGCGCAGATAGCGATGGCAACTTCTATGGCGCAGATAGCGTTGATAACTTCTATGGCGCAGATAGCGGTGGTAACTTCTATGGCGCAGATAGCGTTGATAACTTCTATGGCGCAGATAGCGTAAATTCTATGGTGCGGATAGCGTTGATAACTTCTATGGCGCAGATAGCGTTGATAACTTCTATGGCGCAGATAGCGTTGATAACTTCTATGTCGCAGATAGCGTGAACTTCTATGGCGCAGATAGCGTTAATAACTTCTGTGGCGCAGATAGCGTTGGTAAGTAAGTACCTTCTATGGCGTCGCTGCGTAGACTGATGGTAAGTGTGTTGACGGTCACCCTCCTCCTTCTCCAGGCTTGGGACTGGCTCGACCAGGTAGGCGGTTCGAGGCGGAGTTGCCTTCGGTAAGGTCTGATGTTTGACTCGATAGTTTCTGGTGACCGTAGACATCGACCGACTGTGTTGAAGTTCTCGATTCGAATGCGCTGGGCTGTGGCGTATGGTGTTGTTTTAAGTAGACATGACAGACGGCGTGGCATAGTGGTAGAGTGGTGTACACCGGTCCATCCCTCCTCTCCTAGGCTGACACGAGGCACTGGCGGTAAGGGTTAGTTAGGAAAAGGAAAAATGCACGGGCTCAAGTGCGCTTCGGAGACTTGGAATGAGCCGGCGTCTGGTGTGTGTATAGCAATTATAATGTGGCCAAGAGCTTCTGTAGCGCCAATTGCGTCGATGAGTGTGTTATTGAACTTCTATAGTGTCAGTTCGATTTCTGCAGCGTCGGTAATGTCGATGGATGACAAGTTCTACACTTCTGTTGGTAATGGCTTCTGTAGCGCCGGTGTTTCGCAGCTCCGTTGTTATTTCACATATCTCGTGTTTCATCTTAGTGTCAGCAGGCGGTTGCAGTGATCCTCTCCAGTCGTTTCAGCGAGACCTTAAATTAGCAACAACAGTGGACTAGGCTGTGCGCGGCGGCCATTGATAGCTTTCCACGGTGGGGGATGGAGTGCTCCCGAGCTGCATCGTTTCCAATAATTCACAGAGATAGGTCTTGGAGTGTCTAATGGCGCGGATAGCGTTAATAACTTCTATGGTGCAGATAGCGTTGGTAACTTCTATGACGCAGATAGAGGGACTTCTATAGCGCAGATAGCGTTGGTAACTTCTATGGTGCAGCGTTGATAACTTCTGAAGCGCAGATAGCGATGACAACTTCTATGGCGCAGATAGCGTTGATAACTTCTATGGCGCAGATAGCGTTGATAACTTCTATGGCGCAGATAGCGATGGCAACTTCTATGGCGAAGATAGCGTTGATAACTTCTATGGCGCAGATAGCGGTGGTAACTTCTATGGCGCAGATAGCGTTGATAACTTCTATGGCGCAGATAGCGTAAATTCTATGGTGCGGATAGCGTTGATAACTTCTATGGCGCAGATAGCGTTGATAACTTCTATGGCGCAGATAGCGTTGATAACTTCTATGTCGCAGATAGCGTGAACTTCTATGGCGCAGATAGCGTTAATAACTTCTGTGGCGCAGATAGCGTTGGTAAGTAAGTACCTTCTATGGCGTCGCTGCGTAGACTGATGGTAAGTGTGTTGACGGTCACCCTCCTCCTTCTCCAGGCTTGGGACTGGCTCGACCAGGTAGGCGGTTCGAGGCGGAGTTGCCTTCGGTAAGGTCTGATGTTTGACTCGATAGTTTCTGGTGACCGTAGACATCGACCGACTGTGTTGAAGTTCTCGATTCGAATGCGCTGGGCTGTGGCGTATGGTGTTGTTTTAAGTAGACATGACAGACGGCGTGGCATAGTGGTAGAGTGGTGTACACCGGTCCATCCCTCCTCTCCTAGGCTGACACGAGGCACTGGCGGTAAGGGTTAGTTAGGAAAAGGAAAAATGCACGGGCTCAAGTGCGCTTCGGAGACTTGGAATGAGCCGGCGTCTGGTGTGTGTATAGCAATTATAATGTGGCCAAGAGCTTCTGTAGCGCCAATTGCGTCGATGAGTGTGTTATTGAACTTCTATAGTGTCAGTTCGATTTCTGCAGCGTCGGTAATGTCGATGGATGACAAGTTCTACACTTCTGTTGGTAATGGCTTCTGTAGCGCCGGTGTTTCGCAGCTCCGTTGTTATTTCACATATCTCGTGTTTCATCTTAGTGTCAGCAGGCGGTTGCAGTGATCCTCTCCAGTCGTTTCAGCGAGACCTTAAATTAGCAACAACAGTGGACTAGGCTGTGCGCGGCGGCCATTGATAGCTTTCCACGGTGGGGGATGGAGTGCTCCCGAGCTGCATCGTTTCCAATAATTCACAGAGATAGGTCTTGGAGTGTCTAATGGCGCGGATAGCGTTAATAACTTCTATGGTGCAGATAGCGTTGGTAACTTCTATGACGCAGATAGAGGGACTTCTATAGCGCAGATAGCGTTGGTAACTTCTATGGTGCAGCGTTGATAACTTCTGAAGCGCAGATAGCGATGACAACTTCTATGGCGCAGATAGCGTTGATAACTTCTATGGCGCAGATAGCGTTGATAACTTCTATGGCGCAGATAGCGATGGCAACTTCTATGGCGCAGATAGCGTTGATAACTTCTATGGCGCAGATAGCGGTGGTAACTTCTATGGCGCAGATAGCGTTGATAACTTCTATGGCGCAGATAGCGTAAATTCTATGGTGCGGATAGCGTTGATAACTTCTATGGCGCAGATAGCGTTGATAACTTCTATGGCGCAGATAGCGTTGATAACTTCTATGTCGCAGATAGCGTGAACTTCTATGGCGCAGATAGCGTTAATAACTTCTGTGGCGCAGATAGCGTTGGTAAGTAAGTACCTTCTATGGCGTCGCTGCGTAGACTGATGGTAAGTGTGTTGACGGTCACCCTCCTCCTTCTCCAGGCTTGGGACTGGCTCGACCAGGTAGGCGGTTCGAGGCGGAGTTGCCTTCGGTAAGGTCTGATGTTTGACTCGATAGTTTCTGGTGACCGTAGACATCGACCGACTGTGTTGAAGTTCTCGATTCGAATGCGCTGGGCTGTGGCGTATGGTGTTGTTTTAAGTAGACATGACAGACGGCGTGGCATAGTGGTAGAGTGGTGTACACCGGTCCATCCCTCCTCTCCTAGGCTGAGGGTTAGGGTTAGGGTTAGGGTTAGGGTTAGGGTTAGGGTTAGGGTTAGGGTTAGGGTTAGGGTTAGGGTTAGGGTTAGGGTTAGGGTTAGGGTTAGGGTTAGGGTTAGGGTTAGGGTTAGGGTTAGGGTTAGGGTTAGGGTTAGGGTTAGGGTTAGGGTTAGGGTTAGGGTTAGGGTTAGGGTTAGGGTTAGGAATTAGGGGAACAAGAATACCCGAAGGTACGATGCACGGGCTCATGGAAGTTCTCCGACGGGAGGAGGCAAATTGGGCCCCGGCTGGCTCACGGGCGCGTTGACGAGTGGTAAGTATCTAATCCTCGTTTTCGTTCTGTAGAAAATCACGCAGGTTATATATAACATATAGTATGATCCGAACGGTTTCAGCATCATAGTGACGTTTATCATCGGTCATTTTCATGCTTCCAACGCCGTTAGATGGTAAACCGATATAGTTATTCTGGAAGATTCGCTGTAGGCACGCATTGAGCTGTTGCATATTGTCCGTTTCGGCTGGTGTGAGATTCTCCTCGGTGTAGAGGCTGAGGCCGTACATCTTGGCCCCCGCGGAGATCCTGCTTTGCACGGTTGGCATGACGTTATCGGTGTAGGCCTGATATGAACCCGTATGGAGGTGCTTGACACCTCCCACCATGACGATATTTTGAGGTATGTTTCGGGGAAGATCAAGAACGACGTCAGCAAGGTCCCCAATTTCGGCTCCCTTTATTATTTCCAGCTGGATACGGAGTCCCTCCAGATCGGCAGCCACTGCACCAGCTAAACAGTCGTCAGCAATGACGATTGTTTCAACGTCCGAAATTATTTCAATTTCAGAAGGTTGTCTGTTGTGTAGGGTTACCATTGATGGGGGACCTCGTGCTATTGATGGGAGTGGATCCAACGGTGCGTCTGGGGTCGGCGTAGGTGTAATGGTAGGCTGTCGGAGTGCAGTCGTCGCCTCAATTTCCATTTCTGCGTTTTCGATAGCGGGGCGCTCCACCGTTTGCGCGTTACTGGATTTATCTGAAGGCGTTACTGGTGGCGTCGCTTCGGGCCGGGCTCGTTTGACCGAGGGATTGGTTGTTGAAGGAAGCTGGTGTCGCACAGGTAAGTTTTGGCCTACATTTCGGCCTTCCGCATCGAGCACCCGACGAACGTCAACCGGCCTGCAGTTTAGGCGCTTAGTGATGTTTCGATAGGCAATTTCTGTAGCGCGCTCTTTGTCAATGGGTAAGATCGTTTTAAGCAAGGACCTGTTGGCCTCCAATCTGGCAAGTAGGTGTGTATGAACCTTCTGACGTATCTCTTCACCCGCGCTGGTAAGTATGTTTTTGATATCATCATATAGGCCGTTACCTGCGTCCGGAGGTCTAATGTTCTTGCCCAGGTAATGTAAGTTTCTCGCGATGGATTTGGGTAACTGTGACCAATTATCGATGTGATGTTGTATTTGAGTTACCTTGAACAATGTCTTCCAAAGAGTGTGAAATTCCGGGTTGCGCGAGTGTTGGTTAGCGGTAGGTTGTCCATTATGGACGCCTTGCAGGTGAGTATTTGGTTGTCTGTTGTTCAACTGTGGTGCATTTGTATTATTCCAGCGGGTCGCTCTAGCTGTAAACCCTCGTTCGTTATTTTCTCGTCTGTGATGTTTCCTTTCATTGTCGTATCGTCTATCAAAGTTTCTATCGCACCTATCATCGTTTCTACGCGTGTAACTGTTTTTAGGCATTCGTCTGCTTATAAATATACAAATTGAAAACGAACTTCTTGTTTTAATCAGTATATTAAAGTAAATACATTTAACATTCGACGTTTCGTTGTCGCCAACTTCATCAGGAATGAAACAGAAATACGCGGCAGGAAATGTCTAGACAAGTGATTCAAACCAGTCCAGACCGGTTTGAATTAGGCCTAAACAGCATGTGCGCGAAACAGTGCAGTGTCACAACCAAATGTTCTCCCCTAGGAATTTCACAATTTTAGACTAGATATCGAATTAATGCAATTTTAAAGTCAGGTAAGTGTCACGGTTAGTTTTAGGCCTAAGCCGATATCAATGCAATGTTCGTCTTCCAATGCAAGGTAATGATAATAATGCAATTTTAAATTAAGTTAATTGTGACTGTTAGTTTTAGGCCTAAACAGATATCAATACTACGCCGCCCACACAAATGTTCGTTTTTCAATGCAAGGTAATGATAATGTAAGGTAATGTTACTATCACAATGTCAAGCAGGTAAAACATCCACTCTTAATTTGTTCTAGTGACTAGGAATTGGCTAAATTTAGTCGGTCCAGAATATGATAATGTAGGCTAATGCAATAATTTATACAGTGCTCAGAACTAGCTAATATAAGTTTAGAAACCGGCAGAAGCCTTAAATAATTATTTAATACGGGATATCAGTCAATACGCCCTCTGCTGAATATCAAGTTAAATATAAAATATAAAATACGACCTCAGCCGAGTGTCTTATTAACTACAGTATACGACCTCTACCGAGTGTCTTAGTAACATTTTAGATCCAAAGCAGGAGAGTTCGTACGAAGCTAGGGTAAGTTTAGCCATTCGTTGGTAAGTACGGTGAATTAACAATCAGTGTATGTCTCTAAGGCCCAAACCGCCCACTCCCAGTGGAGTCCCTCCGAGGCGCAGGCTGGTTAGGAATTAGGGGAACAAGAATACCCGAAGGTACGATGCACGGGCTCATGGAAGTTCTCCGACGGGAGGAGGCAAATTGGGCCCCGGCTGGCTCACGGGCGCGTTGACGAGTGGTAAGTATCTAATCCTCGTTTTCGTTCTGTAGAAAATCACGCAGGTTATATATAACATATAGTATGATCCGAACGGTTTCAGCATCATAGTGACGTTTATCATCGGTCATTTTCATGCTTCCAACGCCGTTAGATGGTAAACCGATATAGTTATTCTGGAAGATTCGCTGTAGGCACGCATTGAGCTGTTGCATATTGTCCGTTTCGGCTGGTGTGAGATTCTCCTCGGTGTAGAAGCTGAGGCCGTACATCTTGGCCCCCGCGGAGATCCTGCTTTGCACGGTTAGCATGACGTTATCGGTGTAGGCCTGATATGAACCCGTATGGAGGTGCTTGACACCTCCCACCATGACGATATTTTGAGGTATGTTTCGGGGAAGATCAAGAACGACGTCAGCAAGGTCCCCAATTTCGGCTCCCTTTATTATTTCCAGCTGGATACGGAGTCCCTCCAGATCGGCAGCCACTGCACCAGCTAAACAGTCGTCAGCAATGACGATTGTTTCAACGTCCGAAATTATTTCAATTTCAGAAGGTTGTCTGTTGTGTAGGGTTACCATTGATGGGGGACCTCGTGCTATTGATGGGAGTGGATCCAACGGTGCGTCTGGGGTCGGCGTAGGTGTAATGGTAGGCTGTCGGAGTGCAGTCGTCGCCTCAATTTCCATTTCTGCGTTTTCGATAGCGGGGCGCTCCACCGTTTGCGCGTTACTGGATTTATCTGAAGGCGTTACTGGTGGCGTCGCTTCGGGCCGGGCTCGTTTGACCGAGGGATTGGTTGTTGAAGGAAGCTGGTGTCGCACAGGTAAGTTTTGGCCTACATTTCGGCCTTCCGCATCGAGCACCCGACGAACGTCAACCGGCCTGCAGTTTAGGCGCTTAGTGATGTTTCGATAGGCAATTTCTGTAGCGCGCTCTTTGTCAATGGGTAAGATCGTTTTAAGCAAGGACCTGTTGGCCTCCAATCTGGCAAGTAGGTGTGTATGAACCTTCTGACGTATCTCTTCACCCGCGCTGGTAAGTATGTTTTTGATATCATCATATAGGCCGTTACCTGCGTCCGGAGGTCTAATGTTCTTGCCCAGGTAATGTAAGTTTCTCGCGATGGATTTGGGTAACTGTGACCAATTATCGATGTGATGTTGTATTTGAGTTACCTTGAACAATGTCTTCCAAAGAGTGTGAAATTCCGGGTTGCGCGAGTGTTGGTTAGCGGTAGGTTGTCCATTATGGACGCCTTGCAGGTGAGTATTTGGTTGTCTGTTGTTCAACTGTGGTGCATTTGTATTATTCCAGCGGGTCGCTCTAGCTGTAAACCCTCGTTCGTTATTTTCTCGTCTGTGATGTTTCCTTTCATTGTCGTATCGTCTATCAAAGTTTCTATCGCACCTATCATCGTTTCTACGCGTGTAACTGTTTTTAGGCATTCGTCTGCTTATAAATATACAAATTGAAAACGAACTTCTTGTTTTAATCAGTATATTAAAGTAAATACATTTAACATTCGACGTTTCGTTGTCGCCAACTTCATCAGGAATGAAACAGAAATACGCGGCAGGAAATGTCTAGACAAGTGATTCAAACCAGTCCAGACCGGTTTGAATTAGGCCTAAACAGCATGTGCGCGAAACAGTGCAGTGTCACAACCAAATGTTCTCCCCTAGGAATTTCACAATTTTAGACTAGATATCGAATTAATGCAATTTTAAAGTCAGGTAAGTGTCACGGTTAGTTTTAGGCCTAAGCCGATATCAATGCAATGTTCGTCTTCCAATGCAAGGTAATGATAATAATGCAATTTTAAATTAAGTTAATTGTGACTGTTAGTTTTAGGCCTAAACAGATATCAATACTACGCCGCCCACACAAATGTTCGTTTTTCAATGCAAGGTAATGATAATGTAAGGTAATGTTACTATCACAATGTCAAGCAGGTAAAACATCCACTCTTAATTTGTTCTAGTGACTAGGAATTGGCTAAATTTAGTCGGTCCAGAATATGATAATGTAGGCTAATGCAATAATTTATACAGTGCTCAGAACTAGCTAATATAAGTTTAGAAACCGGCAGAAGCCTTAAATAATTATTTAATACGGGATATCAGTCAATACGCCCTCTGCTGAATATCAAGTTAAATATAAAATATAAAATACGACCTCAGCCGAGTGTCTTATTAACTACAGTATACGACCTCTACCGAGTGTCTTAGTAACATTTTAGATCCAAAGCAGGAGAGTTCGTACGAAGCTAGGGTAAGTTTAGCCATTCGTTGGTAAGTACGGTGAATTAACAATCAGTGTATGTCTCTAAGGCCCAAACCGCCCACTCCCAGTGGAGTCCCTCCGAGGCGCAGGCTGGTTAGGAATTAGGGGAACAAGAATACCCGAAGGTACGATGCACGGGCTCATGGAAGTTCTCCGACGGGAGGAGGCAAATTGGGCCCCGGCTGGCTCACGGGCGCGTTGACGAGTGGTAAGTATCTAATCCTCGTTTTCGTTCTGTAGAAAATCACGCAGGTTATATATAACATATAGTATGATCCGAACGGTTTCAGCATCATAGTGACGTTTATCATCGGTCATTTTCATGCTTCCAACGCCGTTAGATGGTAAACCGATATAGTTATTCTGGAAGATTCGCTGTAGGCACGCATTGAGCTGTTGCATATTGTCCGTTTCGGCTGGTGTGAGATTCTCCTCGGTGTAGAAGCTGAGGCCGTACATCTTGGCCCCCGCGGAGATCCTGCTTTGCACGGTTAGCATGACGTTATCGGTGTAGGCCTGATATGAACCCGTATGGAGGTGCTTGACACCTCCCACCATGACGATATTTTGAGGTATGTTTCGGGGAAGATCAAGAACGACGTCAGCAAGGTCCCCAATTTCGGCTCCCTTTATTATTTCCAGCTGGATACGGAGTCCCTCCAGATCGGCAGCCACTGCACCAGCTAAACAGTCGTCAGCAATGACGATTGTTTCAACGTCCGAAATTATTTCAATTTCAGAAGGTTGTCTGTTGTGTAGGGTTACCATTGATGGGGGACCTCGTGCTATTGATGGGAGTGGATCCAACGGTGCGTCTGGGGTCGGCGTAGGTGTGGGTTAGGGTTAGGGTTAGGGTTAGGGTTAGGGTTAGGGTTAGGGTTAGGGTTAGGGTTAGGGTTAGGGTTAGGGTTAGGGTTAGGGTTAGGGTTAGGGTTAGGGTTAGGGTTAGGGTTAGGGTTAGGGTTAGGGTTAGGGTTAGGGTTAGGGTTAGGGTTAGGGTTAGGGTTAGGGTTAGGGTTAGGGTTAGGGTTAGGGTTAGGGTTAGGGTTAGGGTTAGGGTTAGGGTTAGGGTTAGGTTAGGGTAACAAATATACAAAAGCACTGGCTCAATCCGCATTCCGTCTCCATCCCTCTACTTCCGGTTGTGAAGGTTGATGCCGTGCGGTTCGAGGGTCCATAGTTGTTGTTGCCAGTGGGATTCTTTTCGCAGCAGGCAGCTTCTCATCTTCCACCAATCCGATCTAAAATTAGAAAGCTCAACAGCAGAAATGGTGTCTATGGGAGTTATTTGTAAATTTGCAATGGAATGGTCAGGCAGGTTAAAATGGTTGGCTATTGGAGTGTTTTTATGTGTTAGAATATTGGATCTATGGTTGCATAATCTTTCAGCGAGTTGTCTTTGTGTTTCCCCTACGTATTGTTTATTACATAAGTTACATGTTATTAAGTAGATTACGTTTGTGCTTTTACAGTTAAATGGCTGTGTTATGTTATATTGTCTGCGTGTGTAAGTACTTTGAAAGGTATTAGTAACAGTAACATGTTCACAAGTTTTACAACGTGTAGCCATACATTTGGAAGACCCTCCCTGTGTGTGTTTTGGTGTATTATTCTTACGTGGTGCCAATAGTTCTCCCAAGTTTTTATTTCTAGAGAAGGCAGCTATTATCCTGTAATCTTTAAAGAGAGGTGAGTTCAGAAGCAGTTTTTTCCATTCGTATACCAGCTTAGTAGCCAAAGGACTATAAGGGATGACGATGGGCAGCATTGATTTATTAGTAGTAATTGTATTGGATCTAGGCCTGTAATTCGTCCAGATATCCAGTTTGGTTTTTCTTAACTTTCTCCTATTATAACCCCGATTTCTAAGACTGTTGAATAAAATATGGCAAGCCTGGTCATAGTCGCTTTTGAATGAGGATAGCCTCTTAAATCTAAGTACCTGCGATTTTAATATGCCTTGAAATGTGTGGTTTGGATGGA
Organism: Lumbricus rubellus; assembly: GCA_945859605.1. NCBI lineage: Eukaryota > Metazoa > Annelida > Clitellata > Crassiclitellata > Lumbricidae > Lumbricus > Lumbricus rubellus. The sequence continues at coordinate 12,686 of OX243819.1, read as the reverse complement.
ACGATGAGTGATGCAATAGTTGATGTGTGTCTGTTTCCTTAAAATATACCTTTGTCTGAAGTGTCGTAGTGTTGTTTAGAGTATGTTTGAATATCGTAGTGTCTAGAAAATTCACTTCCGTATCGCTATAAGTGAGTGTGATTTTTATATCGGGTATTAAAGAATTTAGAAAAGTTTCATATTGTTTTAATTCATCTATAGTTCCAGGCCAAAGAAAAAACACGTCATCAAGAAATCTAAAAAAATCTTCAGGGGTTATGCGGAAGCCATTGCACGCCTTATGATCAAATTCAATTAAATATATGTTAGCGCAGTTAGGAGCAAACGTTTTACCCATGGCTGTCCCGAATATTTGGAGAAAGAATTTATTACAGAATGAGAAATCGTTATTTTTCATAGCTATTTCCAACAGTTCCAGTAGTTCCTTATCAGGCCTTTTTGGGTTAGGGTTCTGTTCAAAGATGCTTTTAACTACGGCAATTGTACGGTCAATATCCATGTTGGTATATAGTGAAGTTACGTCCCCCGTTACCAATAGGTACTTTTTATTTACTACTTTATTTCTTATTTTATTAACGAAATCATACGTGTCTTTAATATATGAAGGGTGCTTATTGGCTAAGGGTTTTAAAAAGCTATCTATATATTCACTTATTCTGCGGGACTCTGTGGCACAATCACCTACAATTGGGCGTCCCTCTGGCATATCTGGTAGTGTCCATTTATTAGCTGGTTTATGTATTTTGGGGAGTAGGTAGAAATGTCTTGGTTTATCTTTCTCACTGGCCTTAAGATAATAAAACTGCTTGTTAGTTATGTAGTCATTATCGCACAGGTCTTGCAAAACATTATTAATTATTGGTATATTATGTTCCTGCAACGGTTTCTCTATGGCTTTATAATACTTAATGTTATTTAGTTGTCTATCTGCCTCTGTCATATACGATGCTTTATTCAATACGCATACCATGCCGCCTTTATCTGCTGGTTTTATCAGAATGTTTTCATTAGAGCGCAATTTGCCTATTGCTCGCCTTTGTTCTGCCGTTAAATTGTGCTTAATATCTTTAATTAGATAGTTATTATCTTTTATAGAGTATTTATTCAAAATGGTTTCAGTGGTTTCTTGCAATTTGGATATAAGTTTTTTAGTGTCAGGTGCTAAATCCTTGTCCCTTGGCTCCCAGTTGCTGGGGTGCATAAATGTTTTGGTGTTACTAACATACGGTCTGGGAGCCTGGTCTTCGTCGTCGTCGTCAAAATAATCCCTAAGTTTTACGGATCTGATCATTTTATGCAAAGATTTCTGAATGCAAGAGTAATTAACCTTATTTATTGTAGGTACAAAAGACAGACCTAGATCCAATAGGTTTGTTTCATCCGTTGTGAGTGTATGTGTTGATAAGTTCATTGTATAATTAGATGATGTGTGGCTATGGTTGGTTGCACTGTTAGAAAATTGGTTGTTATTGTTAATGTTAAGGTTAGGGTCAGTTGTAGTATTAGCAGCAATGTTAAGGTTAGGGTTAGTGTTAAGGTTATGGTCAGTTGTAGTGATAGCAGCATTGTTAAGGTTAGGGTTAGTGTTAAGGTTAGGGTTAGTGTTCAGGTTAAGGTCAGTTGTAGTGTCAGCAGCATTGTTAAGGTTAGGGTTAGTGTTAAGGTTAGGGTTAGTGTTCAGGTTAAGGTCAGTTGTAGTGTCAGCAGCATTGTTAAGGTTAGGGTTAGTGTTAAGGTTAGGGTCAGTTGTCGTGTTGGCAGTATTGTTATTGTTAGTGTTAACAGTAGAGTTAGCAGGAATTTTACTTATATCTTGATGTTGAGTGTGGTGATTTAGTTTTTTGATGATGTGTTGGCGTATTGTACAATCCTGTTTAATATTTCCAGCTGTGTCTCACGTGTGTAATGTATGGTGTCTGGTTGTGTGTGTATTTGATGAGAAGATAGAGGTTTGACATATTTGTTGTGTGTGATTTGTTGTAGTCTGTTGTTGATTTCAGCGAGGTTGTCCTTACGAGGGTCAGACAGTTCAGAGTTAATAGAGACGCCAACAGTGATGACCTCCTTTGCCTTCTCCCCACAAGATTTGAGAAATGAGCCAAGAGCAGCTGCTGTGTAGGAGCCAAAGTCATCATCCTTGTGATTAATCCCAATAGAAATTATGAGTTGGTCAAGGTGACAATTAGGCAGTTGCTTAACAAGAGTCAAGGCGTTTTTGAAGGTTGCACCCGAGAAAGAATCCAGTTGGAAGTGAGCAGGGATGTCAGATTCAGTCATGTATTTGAAGTTAGAGTCAGAGATGATCAGAGAGCGAGTGTCAGGTCTTAGGTTGACCTTCCAGAACATCTTGGTCGTTGAAGAATGAAGTGTGTATCGTGTAGCAGAGGTAGAAGGTTCAGAAAGATGGCGAGGAGATCTTGTGGGGGTCGACGCCGGGGTTACCACCGGAGTGCTCAAGATTGAAGGTTTAGGAGTGTCCGAAGCCCTGGACACAGAGGGAGTGTAAGCCGGTGGTAGGAAGGAGATCGGAGTCTTAGGTGAGGAGATAGGACGGTCAGGAAGGCAGCGAGCAGGTTTCCTAGTCGGAGATGGTGAGTTAGAGGAGTCGTAAGTGATGGGTGATTGAAAGGATGCAGAAGGTTTAGATCGCGATGCAGATGGGTTGGTAGTCGTGCGAGTCAAGGTTTTAGATGGAGAAGAAGAAGAAGAAGAAGAAAGAGGAGGAAAGTCCGGTTCAACAGTCGTGTCGTCCTCGTCCATGTTAGAAAGAGCAGAGAAAGAGTTAGATACAGTGGCTGGTGGAGTGGTCATGATGCATGGCTTCTTGGCCGGGTTGGTGGGTTTCCGGAAGCCAGCATCGTCCATCACCTTGTCCTTACCTCCACCGACCTTGACCTCACCCTTCGGACCCCAAATCACCTTCGCCTCACCTTCCACCATTGCCCTAATGTCAATTGCCTTGCCCTTACCTCCAAGTCTGTGTGTTAGCTGTTTTATGACAATCTCCACAGCGTGTTCATTGTCCAATGGGTTGCATGACCTCAGGGTGGATAGATTTTGGTCCAGGCGCTCATGGAAGTGATGAGTCACCCTATCCCTGACCCCATCCCCAGTGCGAGTGAAGAGAGAGGAGATATCCTTTGCCAGCTCTTCCGAAGGATGGACAGGTTTGATGTTGCTGGCCATGTGCTGTAGGTTGCGGCTGATGGAGGCAGGTAGAGTCTGCCAATTAAGCATGTGACGACGCAGTTGGCAGACGTAATAGAGTGATTTGCAGAGTCTGGCAAAATCGGGATTCAGAGAAAAAGCAAAGAGAGAATTGGCAGCAGTAGCAGTATCAGTAGCAGCAGTAGCAGCAGCAGCAGTAGCAGCAGTAGAAGTAGCAGCAGCAGGCGCAGAGTGTACAGTAGCAGTACGCTGGCGTTCAGAAGATGACGAAGGTCCAGGTTTAGAAGCTGAAGGAAAGACAAGAGGAGGTTGAGCTGGCATCGGAGGTTTAGTCGGTGGTCCAGGGCGTGCAATAGGCCCGGCACGAGCGGGAGGAGGAAGAAGCCACGGGTTTGGTTTTGGCTGGATGGGCTGCCTTTCCATTACCTTTGGGGTCTGAGAAGGTAGACCCTTCTCGAGCATGCCCACCCGGTCCACCAGTGAGTGGACGGACTTTGCCATACCCTCCATGAGGGACTCCAGGCGCTTCAGGTCAGAACTATTGGTGACATTTGTCTTACCCGGCACGTTCGGTTTTCGCAGTGTATTGTCGAAGTGCTGGTATCGTTGATCTCTGAACGGTTGATGTCTGTTATTCCCGAAACTCATTGTACTCAAGTAAAACGACGACGATTTTCAAAAGATTTTACTGAACAACTAAAACATTCGACGTTTCGTCTACTTCGACTTCGTCAGGAATAAAATTGCCCTCTTATGGAGGGTCTTATATATTCGTTTTACAGCCCTTATGTTTATTTAACTTGTTTTTGATGTTTTAAAATTATTATGTTCTAAGGCCTATCACAAGAAACCAGCGGTCCGTCAATATAGGCAGAAATAACAAAGCGGCACATTAAAGTTAGACGAACGGTAATTAACAACTAATTGGTAAATATTGCCCTACAGCGACCAACTAAAGCGACGTCCCAGTACATCAAAGCGTTATAGCGGCAATCCAATTTTATGCTATGTACGTCAAGGCGTGCAAGGTTGGTAACAGTGAGGGTCGGAGCGAATAGTAATTATTATTCTGCAGTAGACATCAAAAGAATTTAAACCTAAAGCGAAATCCCTAGTACAATAATATAATACGATGTTACAAATTTGGCAAATAGTGAGAGTCGAGCTGAATTACAATGTTGTGAACAACAATTAACAAAACACAAAGCCTCAATAATATCATACACCAGGCCCCATAATTATACTACAACGAAACGGTATTCTGTACAATCTTCTTTCTTCGTTGCCGATGTATTTACATTCCAAGCTTTGATGTGTGCTGGTGTGTTGTGTTTGTTTTCAGACGAAGAGGCGACCGACTATTCTGTAAGTTATGCGACGTTGGTGTTGATATTGAAGATGTTGATGATGATGATGAGGAGGAGGAGGAGGAGGAGGAGGTGGAGGAAGAGGAGCAGGAGGAGGAGCAGGAGGAGGAGCAGGAGGTGGAGGAGCAGGAAGCAGAAGGATCTTGACGGGACAACGAAGAGGCGCGGGCAGGATAGGTTAGGGTAACAAATATACAAAAGCACTGGCTCAATCCGCATTCCGTCTCCATCCCTCTACTTCCGGTTGTGAAGGTTGATGCCGTGCGGTTCGAGGGTCCATAGTTGTTGTTGCCAGTGGGATTCTTTTCGCAGCAGGCAGCTTCTCATCTTCCACCAATCCGATCTAAAATTAGAAAGCTCAACAGCAGAAATGGTGTCTATGGGAGTTATTTGTAAATTTGCAATGGAATGGTCAGGCAGGTTAAAATGGTTGGCTATTGGAGTGTTTTTATGTGTTAGAATATTGGATCTATGGTTGCATAATCTTTCAGCGAGTTGTCTTTGTGTTTCCCCTACGTATTGTTTATTACATAAGTTACATGTTATTAAGTAGATTACGTTTGTGCTTTTACAGTTAAATGGCTGTGTTATGTTATATTGTCTGCGTGTGTAAGTACTTTGAAAGGTATTAGTAACAGTAACATGTTCACAAGTTTTACAACGTGTAGCCATACATTTGGAAGACCCTCCCTGTGTGTGTTTTGGTGTATTATTCTTACGTGGTGCCAATAGTTCTCCCAAGTTTTTATTTCTAGAGAAGGCAGCTATTATCCTGTAATCTTTAAAGAGAGGTGAGTTCAGAAGCAGTTTTTTCCATTCGTATACCAGCTTAGTAGCCAAAGGACTATAAGGGATGACGATGGGCAGCATTGATTTATTAGTAGTAATTGTATTGGATCTAGGCCTGTAATTCGTCCAGATATCCAGTTTGGTTTTTCTTAACTTTCTCCTATTATAACCCCGATTTCTAAGACTGTTGAATAAAATATGGCAAGCCTGGTCATAGTCGCTTTTGAATGAGGATAGCCTCTTAAATCTAAGTACCTGCGATTTTAATATGCCTTGAAATGTGTGGTTTGGATGGAACGATGAGTGATGCAATAGTTGATGTGTGTCTGTTTCCTTAAAATATACCTTTGTCTGAAGTGTCGTAGTGTTGTTTAGAGTATGTTTGAATATCGTAGTGTCTAGAAAATTCACTTCCGTATCGCTATAAGTGAGTGTGATTTTTATATCGGGTATTAAAGAATTTAGAAAAGTTTCATATTGTTTTAATTCATCTATAGTTCCAGGCCAAAGAAAAAACACGTCATCAAGAAATCTAAAAAAATCTTCAGGGGTTATGCGGAAGCCATTGCACGCCTTATGATCAAATTCAATTAAATATATGTTAGCGCAGTTAGGAGCAAACGTTTTACCCATGGCTGTCCCGAATATTTGGAGAAAGAATTTATTACAGAATGAGAAATCGTTATTTTTCATAGCTATTTCCAACAGTTCCAGTAGTTCCTTATCAGGCCTTTTTGGGTTAGGGTTCTGTTCAAAGATGCTTTTAACTACGGCAATTGTACGGTCAATATCCATGTTGGTATATAGTGAAGTTACGTCCCCCGTTACCAATAGGTACTTTTTATTTACTACTTTATTTCTTATTTTATTAACGAAATCATACGTGTCTTTAATATATGAAGGGTGCTTATTGGCTAAGGGTTTTAAAAAGCTATCTATATATTCACTTATTCTGCGGGACTCTGTGGCACAATCACCTACAATTGGGCGTCCCTCTGGCATATCTGGTAGTGTCCATTTATTAGCTGGTTTATGTATTTTGGGGAGTAGGTAGAAATGTCTTGGTTTATCTTTCTCACTGGCCTTAAGATAATAAAACTGCTTGTTAGTTATGTAGTCATTATCGCACAGGTCTTGCAAAACATTATTAATTATTGGTATATTATGTTCCTGCAACGGTTTCTCTATGGCTTTATAATACTTAATGTTATTTAGTTGTCTATCTGCCTCTGTCATATACGATGCTTTATTCAATACGCATACCATGCCGCCTTTATCTGCTGGTTTTATCAGAATGTTTTCATTAGAGCGCAATTTGCCTATTGCTCGCCTTTGTTCTGCCGTTAAATTGTGCTTAATATCTTTAATTAGATAGTTATTATCTTTTATAGAGTATTTATTCAAAATGGTTTCAGTGGTTTCTTGCAATTTGGATATAAGTTTTTTAGTGTCAGGTGCTAAATCCTTGTCCCTTGGCTCCCAGTTGCTGGGGTGCATAAATGTTTTGGTGTTACTAACATACGGTCTGGGAGCCTGGTCTTCGTCGTCGTCGTCAAAATAATCCCTAAGTTTTACGGATCTGATCATTTTATGCAAAGATTTCTGAATGCAAGAGTAATTAACCTTATTTATTGTAGGTACAAAAGACAGACCTAGATCCAATAGGTTTGTTTCATCCGTTGTGAGTGTATGTGTTGATAAGTTCATTGTATAATTAGATGATGTGTGGCTATGGTTGGTTGCACTGTTAGAAAATTGGTTGTTATTGTTAATGTTAAGGTTAGGGTCAGTTGTAGTATTAGCAGCAATGTTAAGGTTAGGGTTAGTGTTAAGGTTATGGTCAGTTGTAGTGATAGCAGCATTGTTAAGGTTAGGGTTAGTGTTAAGGTTAGGGTTAGTGTTCAGGTTAAGGTCAGTTGTAGTGTCAGCAGCATTGTTAAGGTTAGGGTTAGTGTTAAGGTTAGGGTTAGTGTTCAGGTTAAGGTCAGTTGTAGTGTCAGCAGCATTGTTAAGGTTAGGGTTAGTGTTAAGGTTAGGGTCAGTTGTCGTGTTGGCAGTATTGTTATTGTTAGTGTTAACAGTAGAGTTAGCAGGAATTTTACTTATATCTTGATGTTGAGTGTGGTGATTTAGTTTTTTGATGATGTGTTGGCGTATTGTACAATCCTGTTTAATATTTCCAGCTGTGTCTCACGTGTGTAATGTATGGTGTCTGGTTGTGTGTGTATTTGATGAGAAGATAGAGGTTTGACATATTTGTTGTGTGTGATTTGTTGTAGTCTGTTGTTGATTTCAGCGAGGTTGTCCTTACGAGGGTCAGACAGTTCAGAGTTAATAGAGACGCCAACAGTGATGACCTCCTTTGCCTTCTCCCCACAAGATTTGAGAAATGAGCCAAGAGCAGCTGCTGTGTAGGAGCCAAAGTCATCATCCTTGTGATTAATCCCAATAGAAATTATGAGTTGGTCAAGGTGACAATTAGGCAGTTGCTTAACAAGAGTCAAGGCGTTTTTGAAGGTTGCACCCGAGAAAGAATCCAGTTGGAAGTGAGCAGGGATGTCAGATTCAGTCATGTATTTGAAGTTAGAGTCAGAGATGATCAGAGAGCGAGTGTCAGGTCTTAGGTTGACCTTCCAGAACATCTTGGTCGTTGAAGAATGAAGTGTGTATCGTGTAGCAGAGGTAGAAGGTTCAGAAAGATGGCGAGGAGATCTTGTGGGGGTCGACGCCGGGGTTACCACCGGAGTGCTCAAGATTGAAGGTTTAGGAGTGTCCGAAGCCCTGGACACAGAGGGAGTGTAAGCCGGTGGTAGGAAGGAGATCGGAGTCTTAGGTGAGGAGATAGGACGGTCAGGAAGGCAGCGAGCAGGTTTCCTAGTCGGAGATGGTGAGTTAGAGGAGTCGTAAGTGATGGGTGATTGAAAGGATGCAGAAGGTTTAGATCGCGATGCAGATGGGTTGGTAGTCGTGCGAGTCAAGGTTTTAGATGGAGAAGAAGAAGAAGAAGAAGAAAGAGGAGGAAAGTCCGGTTCAACAGTCGTGTCGTCCTCGTCCATGTTAGAAAGAGCAGAGAAAGAGTTAGATACAGTGGCTGGTGGAGTGGTCATGATGCATGGCTTCTTGGCCGGGTTGGTGGGTTTCCGGAAGCCAGCATCGTCCATCACCTTGTCCTTACCTCCACCGACCTTGACCTCACCCTTCGGACCCCAAATCACCTTCGCCTCACCTTCCACCATTGCCCTAATGTCAATTGCCTTGCCCTTACCTCCAAGTCTGTGTGTTAGCTGTTTTATGACAATCTCCACAGCGTGTTCATTGTCCAATGGGTTGCATGACCTCAGGGTGGATAGATTTTGGTCCAGGCGCTCATGGAAGTGATGAGTCACCCTATCCCTGACCCCATCCCCAGTGCGAGTGAAGAGAGAGGAGATATCCTTTGCCAGCTCTTCCGAAGGATGGACAGGTTTGATGTTGCTGGCCATGTGCTGTAGGTTGCGGCTGATGGAGGCAGGTAGAGTCTGCCAATTAAGCATGTGACGACGCAGTTGGCAGACGTAATAGAGTGATTTGCAGAGTCTGGCAAAATCGGGATTCAGAGAAAAAGCAAAGAGAGAATTGGCAGCAGTAGCAGTATCAGTAGCAGCAGTAGCAGCAGCAGCAGTAGCAGCAGTAGAAGTAGCAGCAGCAGGCGCAGAGTGTACAGTAGCAGTACGCTGGCGTTCAGAAGATGACGAAGGTCCAGGTTTAGAAGCTGAAGGAAAGACAAGAGGAGGTTGAGCTGGCATCGGAGGTTTAGTCGGTGGTCCAGGGCGTGCAATAGGCCCGGCACGAGCGGGAGGAGGAAGAAGCCACGGGTTTGGTTTTGGCTGGATGGGCTGCCTTTCCATTACCTTTGGGGTCTGAGAAGGTAGACCCTTCTCGAGCATGCCCACCCGGTCCACCAGTGAGTGGACGGACTTTGCCATACCCTCCATGAGGGACTCCAGGCGCTTCAGGTCAGAACTATTGGTGACATTTGTCTTACCCGGCACGTTCGGTTTTCGCAGTGTATTGTCGAAGTGCTGGTATCGTTGATCTCTGAACGGTTGATGTCTGTTATTCCCGAAACTCATTGTACTCAAGTAAAACGACGACGATTTTCAAAAGATTTTACTGAACAACTAAAACATTCGACGTTTCGTCTACTTCGACTTCGTCAGGAATAAAATTGCCCTCTTATGGAGGGTCTTATATATTCGTTTTACAGCCCTTATGTTTATTTAACTTGTTTTTGATGTTTTAAAATTATTATGTTCTAAGGCCTATCACAAGAAACCAGCGGTCCGTCAATATAGGCAGAAATAACAAAGCGGCACATTAAAGTTAGACGAACGGTAATTAACAACTAATTGGTAAATATTGCCCTACAGCGACCAACTAAAGCGACGTCCCAGTACATCAAAGCGTTATAGCGGCAATCCAATTTTATGCTATGTACGTCAAGGCGTGCAAGGTTGGTAACAGTGAGGGTCGGAGCGAATAGTAATTATTATTCTGCAGTAGACATCAAAAGAATTTAAACCTAAAGCGAAATCCCTAGTACAATAATATAATACGATGTTACAAATTTGGCAAATAGTGAGAGTCGAGCTGAATTACAATGTTGTGAACAACAATTAACAAAACACAAAGCCTCAATAATATCATACACCAGGCCCCATAATTATACTACAACGAAACGGTATTCTGTACAATCTTCTTTCTTCGTTGCCGATGTATTTACATTCCAAGCTTTGATGTGTGCTGGTGTGTTGTGTTTGTTTTCAGACGAAGAGGCGACCGACTATTCTGTAAGTTATGCGACGTTGGTGTTGATATTGAAGATGTTGATGATGATGATGAGGAGGAGGAGGAGGAGGAGGAGGTGGAGGAAGAGGAGCAGGAGGAGGAGCAGGAGGAGGAGCAGGAGGTGGAGGAGCAGGAAGCAGAAGGATCTTGACGGGACAACGAAGAGGCGCGGGCAGGATAGGTTAGGGTAACAAATATACAAAAGCACTGGCTCAATCCGCATTCCGTCTCCATCCCTCTACTTCCGGTTGTGAAGGTTGATGCCGTGCGGTTCGAGGGTCCATAGTTGTTGTTGCCAGTGGGATTCTTTTCGCAGCAGGCAGCTTCTCATCTTCCACCAATCCGATCTAAAATTAGAAAGCTCAACAGCAGAAATGGTGTCTATGGGAGTTATTTGTAAATTTGCAATGGAATGGTCAGGCAGGTTAAAATGGTTGGCTATTGGAGTGTTTTTATGTGTTAGAATATTGGATCTATGGTTGCATAATCTTTCAGCGAGTTGTCTTTGTGTTTCCCCTACGTATTGTTTATTACATAAGTTACATGTTATTAAGTAGATTACGTTTGTGCTTTTACAGTTAAATGGCTGTGTTATGTTATATTGTCTGCGTGTGTAAGTACTTTGAAAGGTATTAGTAACAGTAACATGTTCACAAGTTTTACAACGTGTAGCCATACATTTGGAAGACCCTCCCTGTGTGTGTTTTGGTGTATTATTCTTACGTGGTGCCAATAGTTCTCCCAAGTTTTTATTTCTAGAGAAGGCAGCTATTATCCTGTAATCTTTAAAGAGAGGGTGAGTTCAGAAGCAGTTTTTTCCATTCGTATACCAGCTTAGTAGCCAAAGGACTATAAGGGATGACGATGGGCAGCATTGATTTATTAGTAGTAATTGTATTGGATCTAGGCCTGTAATTCGTCCAGATATCCAGTTTGGTTTTTCTTAACTTTCTCCTATTTATAACCCCGATTTCTAAGACTGTTGAATAAATTATGGCAAGCCTGGTCATAGTCGCTTTTGAATGAGGATAGCCTCTTAAATCTAAGTACCTGCGATTTTAATATGCCTTGAAATGTGTGGTTTGGATGGAACGATGAGTGATGCAATAGTTGATGTGTGTCTGTTTCCCTTAAAATATACCTTTGTCTGAAGTGTCGTAGTGTTGTTTAGAGTATGTTTGAATATCGTAGTGTCTAGAAAATTCACTTCCGTATCGCTATAAGTGAGTGTGATTTTTATATCGGGTATTAAAGAATTTAGAAAAGTTTCATATTGTTTTAATTCATCTATAGTTCCAGGCCAAAGAAAAAACACGTCATCAAGAAATCTAAAAAAATCTTCAGGGTTATGCGGAAGCCATTGCACGCCTTATGATCAAATTCAATTAAATATATGTTAGCGCAGTTAGGAGCAAACGTTTTACCCATGGCTGTCCCGAATATTTGGAGAAAGAATTTATTACAGGAATGAGAAATCGTTATTTTTCATAGCTATTTCCAACAGTTCCAGTAGTTCCTTATCAGGCTTTTTGGGTTAGGGTTCTGTTCAAAGATGCTTTTAACTACGGCAATTGTACGGTCAATATCCATGTTGGTATATAGTGAAGTTACGTCCCCCGTTTACCAATAGGTACTTTTTATTTACTACTTTATTTCTTATTTTATTAACGAAATCATACGTGTCTTTAATATATGAAGGGTGCTTATTGGCCTAAGGGTTTTAAAAAGCTATCTATATATTCACTTATTCTGCGGGACTCTGTGGCACAATCACCTACAATTGGGCGTCCTCTGGCATATCTGGTAGTGTCCATTTATTAGCTGGTTTATGTATTTTGGGGAGTAGGTAGAAATGTCTTGGTTTATCTTTCTCACTCGGCCTTAAGATAATAAAACTGCTTGTTAGTTATGTAGTCATTATCGCACAGGTCTTGCAAAACATTATTAATTATTGGTATATTATGTTCCTGCAACGGTTTCTCTATGGCTTTATAATACTTAATGTTATTTAGTTGTCTATCTGCCTCTGTCATATACGATGCTTTATTCAATACGCATACCATGCCGCCTTTATCTGCTGGTTTTATCAGAATGTTTTCATTAGAGCGCAATTTGCCTATTGCTCGCCCTTTGTTCTGCCGTTAAATTGTGCTTAATATCTTTAATTAGATAGTTATTATCTTTTATAGAGTATTTATTCAAAATGGTTTCAGTGGTTTCTTGCAATTTGGATATAAAGTTTTTTAGTGTCAGGTGCTAAATCCTTGTCCCTTGGCTCCCAGTTGCTGGGGTGCAATAAATGTTTTGGTGTTACTAACATACGGTCTGGGAGCCTGGTCTTCGTCGTCGTCGTCAAAATAATCCCTAAGTTTTACGGATCTGATCATTTTATGCAAAGATTTCTGAATGCAAGAGTAATTAACCTTATTTATTGTAGGTACAAAAGACAGACCTAGATCCAATAGGTTTGTTTCATCCGTTGTGAGTGTATGTGTTGATAAGTTCATTGTATAATTAGATGATGTGTGGCTATGG
>OX243818.1:41302295-41364795 GCA_945859605.1 Lumbricus rubellus | reverse complement strand
ATGGAATAGCAATTAACATATTAATTGGGCCTAACACGCCCCCTCCCGCATAAGCGCAGCTCTCAGCATTTGCAGTCTGGCCGCCGTCGAGAATAGTCGATTTCGATACGAAGTGAGTTCTTTACAACGCAACCGTGTGCATAACATCATTGACCTTAAAGTAGGCAACTCCGCCACGGCAGTTGGCCATGTTGTTCTTCAACCTAAACAGGTGTCGTATAAACATATTTTCCATCTAGCTAATTGTCGTGCCAGTCCCAAGCCTGGAATTTAAGGAGGAGGGAACCCGCTTCAGTAACATCAAGGGTCTATTTTCTACCGTAGATTAGAGTGCCTGGTGAGACAGAGTGTCTTATAGGCGTTTTATAGGCATGCACTTGAGGCGATAGTCCTATGCCAGACCTCTTTGAAACCTCCAACTCTTGGAGTTCACAGTATACACGGCGCTTATGGTGTCCCTACAGTCCGTTGGTTCTTGTCCTGCTGTTAGATGAAAGCCGTACCTGTTGTTTACTTGTGTCCTTCACGGTACAAGGCAATGCCTTCGTTTGTTTGTCCATTCTGCATAGACCCTTTCGATCATAGACACTCGTTCGGTTGAGCTTCTTAACATACGGCAATTGCCACTTGTAACATCGTTGATTAAGTGCTGAAAGTCCATAGTAATAACTATAATTATCCGTTAAGTAAGTTCTTCTCTTGATTCCATGGGGATAGCCCTGAGCCAGTGCTTTGAACTGAGTGTTCACGTTTATTTTTAAACCCTAACCTAACCCTAACCCTAACCCTAACCCTAACCCTAACCCTAACCCTAACCCTAACCCTAACCCTAACCCTAACCCTAACCCTAACCCTAACCCTAACCCTAACCCTAACCCTAACCCTAACCCTAACCCTAACCCTAACCCTAACCCTAACCCTAACCCTAACCCTAACCCTAACCCTAACCCTAACCCTAACCCTAACCCTAACCCCTAACCCTAACCCTAACCCTAACCCTAACCCTAACAAACCCTAATACTGACCCTATACTAACCCTAACACTGACCCTAAACTTGATGCACTGCTACACTAACTATACAAACTGACCCTACTTCTAAATTATTCCTAATAAACTTAGCCTAATTTCACACTTCCTTTCTAGACCAACTGCACAAACTCTAATACTGACCCTATACTAACCCTAACACTGACCCTAAACTTGATGCACTGCTACACCAACTATACAAACTGACCCTACTTCTAAATTATTCCTAATAAACTTAGCCTAGTTTCACACTTCCTTTCTAGACCAACTGCACAAACCCTAATACTGACCCTATACTAACCCTAACACTGACCCTAAACTTGATGCACTGCTACACTAACTATACAAACTGACCCTACTTCTAAATTATTCCTAATAAACTTAGCCTAGTTTCATACTTCCTTTCTAGACCAACTGCACAAACCCTAATACTGACCCTATACTAACCCTAACACTGACCCTAAACTTGATGCACTGCTACACTAACTATACAAACTGACCCTACTTCTAAATTATTCCTAATAAACTTAGCCTAGTTTCATACTTCCTTTCTAGACCAACTGCACAAACCCTAATACTGACCCTATACTAACCCTAACACTGACCCTAAACTTGATGCACTGCTACACTAACTATACAAACTGACCCTACTTCTAAATTATTCCTAATAAACTTAGCCTAATTTCACACTTCCTTTCTAGACCAACTGCACAAACTCTAATACTGACCCTATACTAACCCTAACACTGACCCTAAACTTGATGCACTGCTACACCAACTATACAAACTGACCCTACTTCTAAATTATTCCTAATAAACTTAGCCTAGTTTCACACTTCCTTTCTAGACCAACTGCACAAACCCTAATACTGACCCTATACTAACCCTAACACTGACCCTAAACTTGATGCACTGCTACACTAACTATACAAACTGACCCTACTTCTAAATTATTCCTAATGAACTTAGCCTAATTTCACACTTCCTTTCTAGACCAACTGCACAAACTCTAATACTGACCCTATACTAACCCTAACACTGACCCTAAACTTGATGCACTGCTACACCAACTATACAAACTGACCCTACTTCTAAATTATTCCTAATAATCTTAGCCTAATTTCACACTTCCTCTCTAGACCAACTGCACAAACCCTAATACTGACCCTATATCTATACCTACACTAGCCCTAACACTGACACTACAACTTACTGCACTGCTACACCAACTATGCAAACTGATCCTACTTCTAATTTACTCCTAATAAACTGAACCTAAATACTACACTTTTCTTCATCAACTATACAAACTCTAACACTGACCCTAATCTTAGACCTACACCAATCCAAACACTGACCCTACTGAGCTTACTTCCAAATTACTCCTATTAAACTAAACCTAATTCTTCCACTTCTGTCTAGATCAACTATACTAACCTCTGTGTATGTGGTATATATAGAGCAACCTATCTCCAACTATACTAGTGGATGTATGTATACAAGTGTGTATGTAGGCGCATGTGTGTAGATAAGTGTATATGTACGTGTATGTTCGTACATGTATATATGAGTATGTGTGTATATATGTATGCATGGATGGATTTATGTATGGATGTATGTATGTATGTATGTATGCATGCATGTATGTATGTATGGATGGATGGATGGATGGATGGATGGATGGATGGATGGATGGATGGATGGATGGATGGATGGATGGATGGATGGATGGATGGATGGATGGATGGATGGATGGATGGATGGATGGATGGATGGATGGATGGATGGATGGATGGATGGATGCATGCATGCATGGATAGATGGATGGGTGGATGGATGGATGGATGGATGAATATATGCATTACACCTCGTATATAAACAAGAAAGCACACTATCCATATCGAAACTAAATCTCTTGAATGTTTTTCTGAGTTTCTTGAGGAGGAAAGACGCAAAGATCGTGGACAACGGATGCGGTGACCAAGTGGAGCCTGGGAATGGAGGAAGGATTGAGCCAGTGCCTCAACCCATCTTCATCCGCTAACTACTGCCAGCGCCTCTCCAACCTCCCTCCCACGCTCCGCGACGATCTACGCTGACGCCCAGCACCATTCATCACCACCGACCATCTCCGGACGTGAATACAATCAGATCAACCGACGCAGCGATCGACATGCCTAACGAGCTGACACGACGACCTATGCGCATCCAAGAATAACACTGCTTGATCGAACCTAAAAGCAAACATGCGCTGCAGAATTGAACAGTACACTCATAAACTTTAAATTGACGAACCCTGTAAATTAAATGTATATAATAAACGGGTCTAGGCTAACAAACATTAGCATTGACACGCAGACTCTAATAAGGCTAACGAACGATTTATCGCTGATACACTAGAAGTGAACACTAACCCTGCGTAGCCATGTGTAAATAACATCAGACTTAGACTATTGGATAGAACTAGTGACGCTCTGACACTAACAAGTCTCCCCTAACCTACGACTAAGCGACTGACTGTATATAAGATCGCTTCCTGTAGCTTTTAAATCAGTTCCCTGATGACGGCCCACCAGCCGAAACGTTGGAACAAGTTTAAGAGAATAAAAAGTTTTTGAGAAAGTTCTTCTTTTCGTTGAAAACTAGCGTTTATTTCTCTTAAAATTTAAATCTACAGGAAGATCATCATGAATTACAACAGATTTAACTGGGTAGGTCAAGATTACTCTACGCACAGACCAGCGACTGCTTTTATTCAGCAGCCACAGACGATGTCTGATACAGACCGCATTCTTCAAGCACTTGAGAAGCTGAGCAACCGCATCAGCGTACTGGAAGACAAGCAGACACCGATGCAGACTGCTAACACCATGCAGCAAGCACAACAACCTCCACTGCCCCGACGCGATCGTCCTTGTCTGCTTCCGGATCCTCCTACGCATCCAGTACCTCCCTCCATACCTCCGAGACACTCAATACCTCCTCTCATACATGGACTCGACGCCCCACGTAATCGTCAACCGCACAGAAACGAAGAACCAGAACGGCCGACTACCTCATCCAATCCAGATTTCTTGAAGATCACAAGATCGCTCTATAAGACAGTACAGATCCGCCGTCATATGAACAACTGGCAGGATCTACCTCGATCGATCGATAGAGACCTCACACACATGGCAAGCCTCATAAGACCCACAGATCCCACCGACTCTCTGCAGAATGACATCAATCAGATCTTCAAAGACACTGGAACTGAACTCAAGAACCGCGTCCTGCAACACTTCGGCGAACGTCTCGAAGTGAATCGCTCTATCCTCTCTGGCCTCAATCCCACCGACAAAACGGTCGCCATGACAACGGTTCGCAATCAAATAGCCAAAAGCGCCGGGTACAAATTCAGCCAACAAGCCATATCCAAACTAATCGAGGAAGAATCTGCATACATTGGCCGCGGAGCAGAGGGGGCAGAGACCATTGGTAATCCTACCAAAAGAGTCTGCCTCCGCACAACTCCACCAAATCCTGCCATCCAAACGATCCCAACGTCCAACCGCTACGAACCTCTGACCCTGCTGATCGACCAGGACGACGATGAACCCATTCCTGACACAGATGCTGAGGACAACCAACCGACGTCCCCCTCCTCCCGTCGCAAAAAACCGTACCCATCCATGACGCAAGGACCTGCCGCCAATGAATGTACACCACACGCTGAGGCAAACATCGCAGCGATCACGTCGATAATTGCAGCGGAAACAGCCACAACAGCCAACAAAGAACCTCAACAAGCACAGCCTCCGTTAGCAGCGGCCATAGCAACGACCATAGCAACAGCACCAGAACAGCATGACATGGCTTCCAGAACGACGAAAATCCCATCATTTCTGCCCAACAGAACAGGCTCCAGACTAATCCATGACTCAGCTTCCATGATGAGCGCAAGAGATGAACAATGGCGTGTTCGTCTAAACAACAGCACGCAGAACCTCGTCATCAGCGACTCCAATTTCAGACTGGTCGAACCCTGCGATATCCCCAATGGCTGGCAGCTGGCAGTCCTGCCTGGCGCCCGCCTGGAACACTTGCCTGACATTCTCCTCAAGCTACCCAACAACAGACTCTCTAATCTATACATCTCGGTAGGCATCAACAACCGCTCGGATCCCAACGACGCTCCAAAACCAGAACTCATTGACAGAATTACAACCCTTCTGCAAAGGAAAGCCAGAAATCCATACGCAGTCGGCGTCTCATTCAACCGAAATCGTCCACCGCCCGAACAAGCAAAACTCAACCTCATCAACAGCATCCTCGGAAAACTACCAGACGTACACTACATTCAGCCTCTGCAGCCGGAAGAGACGATCACAACATCAGCAACAAACATCCACTACAACAAGTCAACGGTTAGTAAGATCTGGTCTAGAATACTTGCTTCTTCTCCCTCCTCCTCTTCCTGCACACTTTCAAAAAACTACTAGCACACAACCACACTGAAGGTACAACAAACACCAACATCTGCAACCTCTCCACACATATACTCAGTGCTGACGACACACACCTACTTGAGCTCGGCCTATCATTTGTCCCTACAAACAATAGGATATCCCGCTCCGAAATAATGACCTCACTTAACCGACTCACACGACAGTTAAAACTAAGAGATTACTTTGGCGATGAAGATGGTGATGATGATGGGGACCATGGTCCCTATGAACTTGACTTTGATAGAATGTTCACCAAACGCAGCACCTGGGAGCCTGAAGAGGAAAAACTCACAGACAATACACTATCTCTTATCTCCAAACTTAGGGCATCTACTCTCGACACTATAAAAGACTACACACTCAAAGACGATGGATTTTACTACTTAAAAAACACTACAAACAACCTCACTCACGCACAACGACAATCTCTAAGGACCTTAAAGAACAATGACAAAATCGTGATTAAACCTGCAGATAAGGGAGGTATGGTATGCATTCTTAATAAACAATCATATTTAAATGAAGCATTCAGACAACTAAACAATACAAAATACTATACTCCAACACCTACACCGCTGAAATTTGACCTACTTCCTCAGATAAACGACATACTAAGACGACTATACGATAAGGGCTACATAAACTTCGCACAACTTAATTACCTGAAAGCAGACAAGGACGATCGACTAAGACGCTTTTACCTGCTACCTAAAATACACAAATCCAGAGACAAATGGCCACAACAGGACATGCCGGAAGGCCGTCCTATTGTGAGCGACTGTGGTACAGAATCACGTCGCATCAGTGAATACATCGACTACTTCCTTGCACCACTCGCACACAACCATCCTTCCTACATCAAAGACACATATGATTTTATACACAAAATTCGCAACAAAGAAATAAACAGCAACTACATTTTAGTCACAGGAGATATTACTGCCTTATATACAAACATGAACATCGACCGCACACTCCAGGTTATCAAGGAAGCCTTTGCCAAATACCCATCACCACAACGACCTGACAAAGAAATTCTTCAACTGCTGGAACTCACTTTGAGAAACAACGACTTTACCTTCTGCGGACTTGTCTTTCTACAAATCTTTGGAACCGCCATGGGCAAAACCTTCGCCCCTAACTGCGCCGACCTCTACCTTGAAGAATTTGATACCAAAGCAATGCATGACTTCCATATCCATCCTCTCTTTTTCTTTAGATTCCTAGATGATACCTTCTTCCTATGGCCTGGTTCGGTCGATGAACTCAAAGAATATGAAACATTTCTCAACAACCTCATTCCGGATATAAAAATAACACTGGTTCACAGTAATACAGAAGTTAACTTTCTAGACACAACCATTTTCAAACACACACACAATAACATAACTACACTACAGACAAAAATATACTTTAAAGAGACTGACACACACCAACTACTTCACACATCCTCTTTCCACCCAAAACATACGTTCAATGGAGTACTTAAATCACAAATACTGAGATTCAAACGCCTATGTTCATTTAAGGAGGACTATGACAACGCATGCTTGACCCTATTCCATGCACTACAACCACGCGGGTACAATAGAAGACTATTAAGAAAAACCAAACACAATATCTGGCACAACTACAACCAACTAAAACACAACGTAAATAGGGACCTCCTCCCCATCATCATACCACATGGTACTATAGCCACCCGCCTCAGCCGCCAATGGAAACACCTGATAGCTCAAAACGATCGCTTTGCTCACTTCCGTACTATATCTGCCTTCACAAAACACAAAAACCTGGGCCAAAAACTTACATACTCAGAGATAAAGCAAACAACCGGTCTATCAACCTGACCTACACATACACTAACACTGATCATAAACCTAATGCACTGCTACACTAACTATACACACTGACCCTACTTCTAAATTACTCCTAATAAACTTAGCCTAGTTTCATACTTCCTTTCTAGACCAACTGCACAAACCCTAACACTGACCCTAAACTTATACCTACACTAACCCTAACACTGACCCTAAACTTGATGCACTGCTACACTAACTATACAAACTGACCCTACTTCTAAATTATTCCTAATAAACTTAGCCTAGTTTCATACTTCCTTTCTAGACCAACTGCACAAACCCTAATACTGACCCTATACTAACCCTAACACTGACCCTAAACTTGATGCACTGCTACACTAACTATACAAACTGACCCTACTTCTAAATTATTCCTAATAAACTTAGCCTAATTTCACACTTCCTTTCTAGACCAACTGCACAAACTCTAATACTGACCCTATACTAACCCTAACACTGACCCTAAACTTGATGCACTGCTACACCAACTATACAAACTGACCCTACTTCTAAATTATTCCTAATAAACTTAGCCTAGTTTCACACTTCCTTTCTAGACCAACTGCACAAACCCTAATACTGACCCTATACTAACCCTAACACTGACCCTAAACTTGATGCACTGCTACACTAACTATACAAACTGACCCTACTTCTAAATTATTCCTAATAAACTTAGCCTAGTTTCATACTTCCTTTCTAGACCAACTGCACAAACCCTAATACTGACCCTATACTAACCCTAACACTGACCCTAAACTTGATGCACTGCTACACTAACTATACAAACTGACCCTACTTCTAAATTATTCCTAATAAACTTAGCCTAGTTTCATACTTCCTTTCTAGACCAACTGCACAAACCCTAATACTGACCCTATACTAACCCTAACACTGACCCTAAACTTGATGCACTGCTACACTAACTATACAAACTGACCCTACTTCTAAATTATTCCTAATAAACTTAGCCTAATTTCACACTTCCTTTCTAGACCAACTGCACAAACTCTAATACTGACCCTATACTAACCCTAACACTGACCCTAAACTTGATGCACTGCTACACCAACTATACAAACTGACCCTACTTCTAAATTATTCCTAATAAACTTAGCCTAGTTTCACACTTCCTTTCTAGACCAACTGCACAAACCCTAATACTGACCCTATACTAACCCTAACACTGACCCTAAACTTGATGCACTGCTACACTAACTATACAAACTGACCCTACTTCTAAATTATTCCTAATGAACTTAGCCTAATTTCACACTTCCTTTCTAGACCAACTGCACAAACTCTAATACTGACCCTATACTAACCCTAACACTGACCCTAAACTTGATGCACTGCTACACCAACTATACAAACTGACCCTACTTCTAAATTATTCCTAATAATCTTAGCCTAATTTCACACTTCCTCTCTAGACCAACTGCACAAACCCTAATACTGACCCTATATCTATACCTACACTAGCCCTAACACTGACACTACAACTTACTGCACTGCTACACCAACTATGCAAACTGATCCTACTTCTAATTTACTCCTAATAAACTGAACCTAAATACTACACTTTTCTTCATCAACTATACAAACTCTAACACTGACCCTAATCTTAGACCTACACCAATCCAAACACTGACCCTACTGAGCTTACTTCCAAATTACTCCTATTAAACTAAACCTAATTCTTCCACTTCTGTCTAGATCAACTATACTAACCTCTGTGTATGTGGTATATATAGAGCAACCTATCTCCAACTATACTAGTGGATGTATGTATACAAGTGTGTATGTAGGCGCATGTGTGTAGATAAGTGTATATGTACGTGTATGTTCGTACATGTATATATGAGTATGTGTGTATATATGTATGCATGGATGGATTTATGTATGGATGTATGTATGTATGTATGTATGCATGCATGTATGTATGTATGGATGGATGGATGGATGGATGGATGGATGGATGGATGGATGGATGGATGGATGGATGGATGGATGGATGGATGGATGGATGGATGGATGGATGGATGGATGGATGGATGGATGGATGGATGGATGGATGGATGGATGGATGGATGGATGGATGCATGCATGCATGGATAGATGGATGGGTGGATGGATGGATGGATGGATGAATATATGCATTACACCTCGTATATAAACAAGAAAGCACACTATCCATATCGAAACTAAATCTCTTGAATGTTTTTCTGAGTTTCTTGAGGAGGAAAGACGCAAAGATCGTGGACAACGGATGCGGTGACCAAGTGGAGCCTGGGAATGGAGGAAGGATTGAGCCAGTGCCTCAACCCATCTTCATCCCCTAACCCTAACCCTAACCCTAACCCTAACCCTAACCTAACCCTAACCCTAACCCTAACCCTAACCCTAACCCTAACCCTAACCCTAACCCTAATACTGACCCTAACCTTGAAGTGCACAGTATACACGGCGCATACCTGTTGTTTACTTAAAGCATAGCCAATACACATGGAATAGCAATTAACATATTAATTGGGCCTAACACGCCCCCTCCCGCATAAGCGCAGCTCTCAGCATTTGCAGTCTGGCCGCCGTCGAGAAGAGTCGATTTCGATACGAAGTGAGTTCTTTACAACGCAACCGTGTGCATAACATCATTGACCTTAAAGTAGGCAACTCCGCCACGGCAGTTGGCCATGTTGTTCTTCAACCTAAACAGGTGTCGTATAAACATATTTTCCATCTAGCTAATTGTCGTGCCAGTCCCAAGCCTGGTTAATAAGGAGGAGGGAACCCGCTTCAGTAACATCAAGGGTCTATTTTCTACCGTAGATTAGAGTGCCTGGTGAGACAGAGTGTCTTATAGGCGTTTTATAGGCATGCACTTGAGGCGATAGTCCTATGCCAGACCTCTTTGAAACCTCCAACTCTTGGAGTTCACAGTATACACGGCGCTTATGGTGTCCCTACAGTCCGTTGGTTCTTGTCCTGCTGTTAGATGAAAGCCGTACCTGTTGTTTACTTGTGTCCTTCACGGTACAAGGCAATGCCTTCGTTTGTTTGTCCATTCTGCATAGACCCTTTCGATCATAGACACTCGTTCGGTTGAGCTTCTTAACATACGGCAATTGCCACTTGTAACATCGTTGATTAAGTGCTGAAAGTCCATAGTAATAACTATAATTATCCCTTAAGTAAGTTCTTCTCTTGATTCCATGGGAATAGCCTTGAGCCAGTGCTTTGAACTGAGTGTTCACGTTTATTTTTAAACCCTAACCTAACCTGCCCGCGCCTCGGTGATGCTCTGTGGGAGAGGGAGAGGACTTTATAAAAGCTATATAGCCTGTACAAACCCTAATACTGACCCTAACCTTGAAGTGCACAGTATACACGGCGCATACCTGTTGTTTACTTAAAGCATAGCCAATACACATGGAATAGCAATTAACATATTAATTGGGCCTAACACGCCCCCTCCCGCATAAGCGCAGCTCTCAGCATTTGCAGTCTGGCCGCCGTCGAGAAGAGTCGATTTCGATACGAAGTGAGTTCTTTACAACGCAACCGTGTGCATAACATCATTGACCTTAAAGTAGGCAACTCCGCCACGGCAGTTGGCCATGTTGTTCTTCAACCTAAACAGGTGTCGTATAAACATATTTTCCATCTAGCTAATTGTCGTGCCAGTCCCAAGCCTGGTTAATAAGGAGGAGGGAACCCGCTTCAGTAACATCAAGGGTCTATTTTCTACCGTAGATTAGAGTGCCTGGTGAGACAGAGTGTCTTATAGGCGTTTTATAGGCATGCACTTGAGGCGATAGTCCTATGCCAGACCTCTTTGAAACCTCCAACTCTTGGAGTTCACAGTATACACGGCGCTTATGGTGTCCCTACAGTCCGTTGGTTCTTGTCCTGCTGTTAGATGAAAGCCGTACCTGTTGTTTACTTGTGTCCTTCACGGTACAAGGCAATGCCTTCGTTTGTTTGTCCATTCTGCATAGACCCTTTCGATCATAGACACTCGTTCGGTTGAGCTTCTTAACATACGGCAATTGCCACTTGTAACATCGTTGATTAAGTGCTGAAAGTCCATAGTAATAACTATAATTATCCCTTAAGTAAGTTCTTCTCTTGATTCCATGGGAATAGCCTTGAGCCAGTGCTTTGAACTGAGTGTTCACGTTTATTTTTAAACCCTAACCTAACCTGCCCGCGCCTCGGTGATGCTCTGTGGGAGAGGGAGAGGACTTTATAAAAGCTATATAGCCTGTACAAACCCTAATACTGACCCTAACCTTGAAGTGCACAGTATACACGGCGCATACCTGTTGTTTACTTAAAGCATAGCCAATACACATGGAATAGCAATTAACATATTAATTGGGCCTAACACGCCCCCTCCCGCATAAGCGCAGCTCTCAGCATTTGCAGTCTGGCCGCCGTCGAGAAGAGTCGATTTCGATACGAAGTGAGTTCTTTACAACGCAACCGTGTGCATAACATCATTGACCTTAAAGTAGGCAACTCCGCCACGGCAGTTGGCCATGTTGTTCTTCAACCTAAACAGGTGTCGTATAAACATATTTTCCATCTAGCTAATTGTCGTGCCAGTCCCAAGCCTGGTTAATAAGGAGGAGGGAACCCGCTTCAGTAACATCAAGGGTCTATTTTCTACCGTAGATTAGAGTGCCTGGTGAGACAGAGTGTCTTATAGGCGTTTTATAGGCATGCACTTGAGGCGATAGTCCTATGCCAGACCTCTTTGAAACCTCCAACTCTTGGAGTTCACAGTATACACGGCGCTTATGGTGTCCCTACAGTCCGTTGGTTCTTGTCCTGCTGTTAGATGAAAGCCGTACCTGTTGTTTACTTGTGTCCTTCACGGTACAAGGCAATGCCTTCGTTTGTTTGTCCATTCTGCATAGACCCTTTCGATCATAGACACTCGTTCGGTTGAGCTTCTTAACATACGGCAATTGCCACTTGTAACATCGTTGATTAAGTGCTGAAAGTCCATAGTAATAACTATAATTATCCCTTAAGTAAGTTCTTCTCTTGATTCCATGGGAATAGCCTTGAGCCAGTGCTTTGAACTGAGTGTTCACGTTTATTTTTAAACCCTAACCTAACCTGCCCGCGCCTCGGTGATGCTCTGTGGGAGAGGGAGAGGACTTTATAAAAGCTATATAGCCTGTACAAACCCTAATACTGACCCTAACCTTGAAGTGCACAGTATACACGGCGCATACCTGTTGTTTACTTAAAGCATAGCCAATACACATGGAATAGCAATTAACATATTAATTGGGCCTAACACGCCCCCTCCCGCATAAGCGCAGCTCTCAGCATTTGCAGTCTGGCCGCCGTCGAGAAGAGTCGATTTCGATACGAAGTGAGTTCTTTACAACGCAACCGTGTGCATAACATCATTGACCTTAAAGTAGGCAACTCCGCCACGGCAGTTGGCCATGTTGTTCTTCAACCTAAACAGGTGTCGTATAAACATATTTTCCATCTAGCTAATTGTCGTGCCAGTCCCAAGCCTGGTTAATAAGGAGGAGGGAACCCGCTTCAGTAACATCAAGGGTCTATTTTCTACCGTAGATTAGAGTGCCTGGTGAGACAGAGTGTCTTATAGGCGTTTTATAGGCATGCACTTGAGGCGATAGTCCTATGCCAGACCTCTTTGAAACCTCCAACTCTTGGAGTTCACAGTATACACGGCGCTTATGGTGTCCCTACAGTCCGTTGGTTCTTGTCCTGCTGTTAGATGAAAGCCGTACCTGTTGTTTACTTGTGTCCTTCACGGTACAAGGCAATGCCTTCGTTTGTTTGTCCATTCTGCATAGACCCTTTCGATCATAGACACTCGTTCGGTTGAGCTTCTTAACATACGGCAATTGCCACTTGTAACATCGTTGATTAAGTGCTGAAAGTCCATAGTAATAACTATAATTATCCCTTAAGTAAGTTCTTCTCTTGATTCCATGGGAATAGCCTTGAGCCAGTGCTTTGAACTGAGTGTTCACGTTTATTTTTAAACCCTAACCTAACCTGCCCGCGCCTCGGTGATGCTCTGTGGGAGAGGGAGAGGACTTTATAAAAGCTATATAGCCTGTACAAACCCTAATACTGACCCTAACCTTGAAGTGCACAGTATACACGGCGCATACCTGTTGTTTACTTAAAGCATAGCCAATACACATGGAATAGCAATTAACATATTAATTGGGCCTAACACGCCCCCTCCCGCATAAGCGCAGCTCTCAGCATTTGCAGTCTGGCCGCCGTCGAGAAGAGTCGATTTCGATACGAAGTGAGTTCTTTACAACGCAACCGTGTGCATAACATCATTGACCTTAAAGTAGGCAACTCCGCCACGGCAGTTGGCCATGTTGTTCTTCAACCTAAACAGGTGTCGTATAAACATATTTTCCATCTAGCTAATTGTCGTGCCAGTCCCAAGCCTGGTTAATAAGGAGGAGGGAACCCGCTTCAGTAACATCAAGGGTCTATTTTCTACCGTAGATTAGAGTGCCTGGTGAGACAGAGTGTCTTATAGGCGTTTTATAGGCATGCACTTGAGGCGATAGTCCTATGCCAGACCTCTTTGAAACCTCCAACTCTTGGAGTTCACAGTATACACGGCGCTTATGGTGTCCCTACAGTCCGTTGGTTCTTGTCCTGCTGTTAGATGAAAGCCGTACCTGTTGTTTACTTGTGTCCTTCACGGTACAAGGCAATGCCTTCGTTTGTTTGTCCATTCTGCATAGACCCTTTCGATCATAGACACTCGTTCGGTTGAGCTTCTTAACATACGGCAATTGCCACTTGTAACATCGTTGATTAAGTGCTGAAAGTCCATAGTAATAACTATAATTATCCCTTAAGTAAGTTCTTCTCTTGATTCCATGGGAATAGCCTTGAGCCAGTGCTTTGAACTGAGTGTTCACGTTTATTTTTAAACCCTAACCTAACCTGCCCGCGCCTCGGTGATGCTCTGTGGGAGAGGGAGAGGACTTTATAAAAGCTATATAGCCTGTACAAACCCTAATACTGACCCTAACCTTGAAGTGCACAGTATACACGGCGCATACCTGTTGTTTACTTAAAGCATAGCCAATACACATGGAATAGCAATTAACATATTAATTGGGCCTAACACGCCCCCTCCCGCATAAGCGCAGCTCTCAGCATTTGCAGTCTGGCCGCCGTCGAGAAGAGTCGATTTCGATACGAAGTGAGTTCTTTACAACGCAACCGTGTGCATAACATCATTGACCTTAAAGTAGGCAACTCCGCCACGGCAGTTGGCCATGTTGTTCTTCAACCTAAACAGGTGTCGTATAAACATATTTTCCATCTAGCTAATTGTCGTGCCAGTCCCAAGCCTGGTTAATAAGGAGGAGGGAACCCGCTTCAGTAACATCAAGGGTCTATTTTCTACCGTAGATTAGAGTGCCTGGTGAGACAGAGTGTCTTATAGGCGTTTTATAGGCATGCACTTGAGGCGATAGTCCTATGCCAGACCTCTTTGAAACCTCCAACTCTTGGAGTTCACAGTATACACGGCGCTTATGGTGTCCCTACAGTCCGTTGGTTCTTGTCCTGCTGTTAGATGAAAGCCGTACCTGTTGTTTACTTGTGTCCTTCACGGTACAAGGCAATGCCTTCGTTTGTTTGTCCATTCTGCATAGACCCTTTCGATCATAGACACTCGTTCGGTTGAGCTTCTTAACATACGGCAATTGCCACTTGTAACATCGTTGATTAAGTGCTGAAAGTCCATAGTAATAACTATTATTATCCCTTAAGTAAGTTCTTCTCTTGATTCCATGGGGATAGCCTTGAGCCAGTGCTTTGAACTGAGTGTTCACGTTTATTTTTAAACCCTAACCTAACCTGCCCGCGCCTCGGTGATGCTCTGTGGGAGAGGGAGAGGACTTTATAAAAGCTATATAGCCTGTACAAACCCTAATACTGACCCTAACCTTGAAGTGCACAGTATACACGGCGCATACCTGTTGTTTACTTAAAGCATAGCCAATACACATGGAATAGCAATTAACATATTAATTGGGCCTAACACGCCTCCTCCCGCATAAGCGCAGCTCTCAGCATTTGCAGTCTGGCCGCCGTCGAGAATAGTCGATTTCGATACGAAGTGAGTTCTTTACAACGCAACCGTGTGCATAACATCATTGACCTTAAAGTAGGCAACTCCGCCACGGCAGTTGGCCATGTTGTTCTTCAACCTAAACAGGTGTCGTATAAACATATTTTCCATCTAGCTAATTGTCGTGCCAGTCCCAAGCCTGGTTAATAAGGAGGAGGGAACCCGCTTCAGTAACATCAAGGGTCTATTTTCTACCGTAGATTAGAGTGCCTGGTGAGACAGAGTGTCTTATAGGCGTTTTATAGGCATGCACTTGAGGCGATAGTCCTATGCCAGACCTCTTTGAAACCTCCAACTCTTGGAGTTCACAGTATACACGGCGCTTATGGTGTCCCTACAGTCCGTTGGTTCTTGTCCTGCTGTTAGATGAAAGCCGTACCTGTTGTTTACTTGTGTCCTTCACGGTACAAGGCAATGCCTTCGTTTGTTTGTCCATTCTGCATAGACCCTTTCGATCATAGACACTCGTTCGGTTGAGCTTCTTAACATACGGCAATTGCCACTTGTAACATCGTTGATTAAGTGCTGAAAGTCCATAGTAATAACTATAATTATCCCTTAAGTAAGTTCTTCTCTTGATTCCATGGGAATAGCCTTGAGCCAGTGCTTTGAACTGAGTGTTCACGTTTATTTTTAAACCCTAACCTAACCCTAACCCTAACCCTAACCCTAACCCTAACCCTAACCCTAACCCTAACCCTAACCCTAACCCTAACCCTAACCCTAACCCTAACCCTAACCCTAACCCTAACCCTAACCCTAACCCTAACCCTAACCCTAACCCTAACCCTAACCCTAACCCTAACCCTAACCCTAACCCTAACCCTAACCCTAACCCTAACCCTAACCCTAACCCTAACCCTAACCCTAACCCTAACCCCTAACCCTAACCCTAACCCTAACCCTAACCCTAACCCTAACCCTAACCCTAACCCTAACCCTAACCCTAACCCTAACCCTAACCCTAACCCTAACCCTAACCCTAACCCTAACCCTAACCCTAACCCTAACCCTAACCCTAACCCTAACCCTAACCCTAACCCTAACCCTAACCCTAACCCTAACCCTAACCCTAACCCTAACCCTAACCCTAACCCTAACCCTAACCCTAACCCTAACCCTAACCCTAACCCTAACCCTAACCCTAACCCTAACCCTAACCCTAACCCTAACCCTAACCCTAACCCTAACCCTAACCCTAACCCTAACCCTAACCCTTTACAACGCAACCGTGTGCATAACATCATTGACCTTAAAGTAGGCAACTCCGCCACGGCAGTTGGCCATGTTGTTCTTCAACCTAAACAGGTGTCGTATAAACATATTTTCCATCTAGCTAATTGTCGTGCCAGTCCCAAGCCTGGAATTTAAGGAGGAGGGAACCCGCTTCAGTAACATCAAGGGTCTATTTTCTACCGTAGATTAGAGTGCCTGGTGAGACAGAGTGTCTTATAGGCGTTTTATAGGCATGCACTTGAGGCGATAGTCCTATGCCAGACCTCTTTGAAACCTCCAACTCTTGGAGTTCACAGTATACACGGCGCTTATGGTGTCCCTACAGTCCGTTGGTTCTTGTCCTGCTGTTAGATGAAAGCCGTACCTGTTGTTTACTTGTGTCCTTCACGGTACAAGGCAATGCCTTCGTTTGTTTGTCCATTCTGCATAGACCCTTTCGATCATAGACACTCGTTCGGTTGAGCTTCTTAACATACGGCAATTGCCACTTGTAACATCGTTGATTAAGTGCTGAAAGTCCATAGTAATAACTATAATTATCCGTTAAGTAAGTTCTTCTCTTGATTCCATGGGGATAGCCCTGAGCCAGTGCTTTGAACTGAGTGTTCACGTTTATTTTTAAACCCTAACCTAACCTGCCCGCGCCTCGGTGATGCTCTGTGGGAGAGGGAGAGGACTTTATAAAAGCTATATAGCCTGTACAAACCCTAATACTGACCCTAACCTTGAAGTGCACAGTATACACGGCGCATACCTGTTGTTTACTTAAAGCATAGCCAATACACATGGAATAGCAATTAACATATTAATTGGGCCTAACACGCCCCCTCCCGCATAAGCGCAGCTCTCAGCATTTGCAGTCTGGCCGCCGTCGAGAATAGTCGATTTCGATACGAAGTGAGTTCTTTACAACGCAACCGTGTGCATAACATCATTGACCTTAAAGTAGGCAACTCCGCCACGGCAGTTGGCCATGTTGTTCTTCAACCTAAACAGGTGTCGTATAAACATATTTTCCATCTAGCTAATTGTCGTGCCAGTCCCAAGCCTGGAATTTAAGGAGGAGGGAACCCGCTTCAGTAACATCAAGGGTCTATTTTCTACCGTAGATTAGAGTGCCTGGTGAGACAGAGTGTCTTATAGGCGTTTTATAGGCATGCACTTGAGGCGATAGTCCTATGCCAGACCTCTTTGAAACCTCCAACTCTTGGAGTTCACAGTATACACGGCGCTTATGGTGTCCCTACAGTCCGTTGGTTCTTGTCCTGCTGTTAGATGAAAGCCGTACCTGTTGTTTACTTGTGTCCTTCACGGTACAAGGCAATGCCTTCGTTTGTTTGTCCATTCTGCATAGACCCTTTCGATCATAGACACTCGTTCGGTTGAGCTTCTTAACATACGGCAATTGCCACTTGTAACATCGTTGATTAAGTGCTGAAAGTCCATAGTAATAACTATAATTATCCGTTAAGTAAGTTCTTCTCTTGATTCCATGGGGATAGCCCTGAGCCAGTGCTTTGAACTGAGTGTTCACGTTTATTTTTAAACCCTAACCTAACCTTCCCGCGCCTCGGTGATGCTCTGTGGGAGAGGGAGAGGACTTTATAAAAGCTATATAGCCTGTACAAACCCTAATACTGACCCTAACCTTGAAGTGCACAGTATACACGGCGCATACCTGTTGTTTACTTAAAGCATAGCCAATACACATGGAATAGCAATTAACATATTAATTGGGCCTAACACGCCCTCCCGCATAAGCGCAGCTCTCAGCATTTGCAGTCTGGCCGCCGTCGAGAATAGTCGATTTCGATACGAAGTGAGTTCTTTACAACGCAACCGTGTGCATAACATCATTGACCTTAAAGTAGGCAACTCCGCCACGGCAGTTGGCCATGTTGTTCTTCAACCTAAACAGGTGTCGTATAAACATATTTTCCATCTAGCTAATTGTCGTGCCAGTCCCAAGCCTGGAATTTAAGGAGGAGGGAACCCGCTTCAGTAACATCAAGGGTCTATTTTCTACCGTAGATTAGAGTGCCTGGTGAGACAGAGTGTCTTATAGGCGTTTTATAGGCATGCACTTGAGGCGATAGTCCTATGCCAGACCTCTTTGAAACCTCCAACTCTTGGAGTTCACAGTATACACGGCGCTTATGGTGTCCCTACAGTCCGTTGGTTCTTGTCCTGCTGTTAGATGAAAGCCGTACCTGTTGTTTACTTGTGTCCTTCACGGTACAAGGCAATGCCTTCGTTTGTTTGTCCATTCTGCATAGACCCTTTCGATCATAGACACTCGTTCGGTTGAGCTTCTTAACATACGGCAATTGCCACTTGTAACATCGTTGATTAAGTGCTGAAAGTCCATAGTAATAACTATAATTATCCGTTAAGTAAGTTCTTCTCTTGATTCCATGGGGATAGCCCTGAGCCAGTGCTTTGAACTGAGTGTTCACGTTTATTTTTAAACCCTAACCTAACCTGCCCGCGCCTCGGTGATGCTCTGTGGGAGAGGGAGAGGACTTTATAAAAGCTATATAGCCTGTACAAACCCTAATACTGACCCTAACCTTGAAGTGCACAGTATACACGGCGCATACCTGTTGTTTACTTAAAGCATAGCCAATACACATGGAATAGCAATTAACATATTAATTGGGCCTAACACGCCCCCTCCCGCATAAGC
The DNA here is from genome assembly GCA_945859605.1 of Lumbricus rubellus. Classification (NCBI taxonomy): domain Eukaryota; kingdom Metazoa; phylum Annelida; class Clitellata; order Crassiclitellata; family Lumbricidae; genus Lumbricus; species Lumbricus rubellus. The sequence continues at coordinate 41,345,324 of OX243818.1, read as the reverse complement.
GCAGCTCTCAGCATTTGCAGTCTGGCCGCCGTCGAGAATAGTCGATTTCGATACGAAGTGAGTTCTTTACAACGCAACCGTGTGCATAACATCATTGACCTTAAAGTAGGCAACTCCGCCACGGCAGTTGGCCATGTTGTTCTTCAACCTAAACAGGTGTCGTATAAACATATTTTCCATCTAGCTAATTGTCGTGCCAGTCCCAAGCCTGGAATTTAAGGAGGAGGGAACCCGCTTCAGTAACATCAAGGGTCTATTTTCTACCGTAGATTAGAGTGCCTGGTGAGACAGAGTGTCTTATAGGCGTTTTATAGGCATGCACTTGAGGCGATAGTCCTATGCCAGACCTCTTTGAAACCTCCAACTCTTGGAGTTCACAGTATACACGGCGCTTATGGTGTCCCTACAGTCCGTTGGTTCTTGTCCTGCTGTTAGATGAAAGCCGTACCTGTTGTTTACTTGTGTCCTTCACGGTACAAGGCAATGCCTTCGTTTGTTTGTCCATTCTGCATAGACCCTTTCGATCATAGACACTCGTTCGGTTGAGCTTCTTAACATACGGCAATTGCCACTTGTAACATCGTTGATTAAGTGCTGAAAGTCCATAGTAATAACTATAATTATCCGTTAAGTAAGTTCTTCTCTTGATTCCATGGGGATAGCCCTGAGCCAGTGCTTTGAACTGAGTGTTCACGTTTATTTTTAAACCCTAACCTAACCTGCCCGCGCCTCGGTGATGCTCTGTGGGAGAGGGAGAGGACTTTATAAAAGCTATATAGCCTGTACAAACCCTAATACTGACCCTAACCTTGAAGTGCACAGTATACACGGCGCATACCTGTTGTTTACTTAAAGCATAGCCAATACACATGGAATAGCAATTAACATATTAATTGGGCCTAACACGCCTCCCGCATAAGCGCAGCTCTCAGCATTTGCAGTCTGGCCGCCGTCGAGAATAGTCGATTTCGATACGAAGTGAGTTCTTTACAACGCAACCGTGTGCATAACATCATTGACCTTAAAGTAGGCAACTCCGCCACGGCAGTTGGCCATGTTGTTCTTCAACCTAAACAGGTGTCGTATAAACATATTTTCCATCTAGCTAATTGTCGTGCCAGTCCCAAGCCTGGAATTTAAGGAGGAGGGAACCCGCTTCAGTAACATCAAGGGTCTATTTTCTACCGTAGATTAGAGTGCCTGGTGAGACAGAGTGTCTTATAGGCGTTTTATAGGCATGCACTTGAGGCGATAGTCCTATGCCAGACCTCTTTGAAACCTCCAACTCTTGGAGTTCACAGTATACACGGCGCTTATGGTGTCCCTACAGTCCGTTGGTTCTTGTCCTGCTGTTAGATGAAAGCCGTACCTGTTGTTTACTTGTGTCCTTCACGGTACAAGGCAATGCCTTCGTTTGTTTGTCCATTCTGCATAGACCCTTTCGATCATAGACACTCGTTCGGTTGAGCTTCTTAACATACGGCAATTGCCACTTGTAACATCGTTGATTAAGTGCTGAAAGTCCATAGTAATAACTATAATTATCCGTTAAGTAAGTTCTTCTCTTGATTCCATGGGGATAGCCCTGAGCCAGTGCTTTGAACTGAGTGTTCACGTTTATTTTTAAACCCTAACCTAACCTGCCCGCGCCTCGGTGATGCTCTGTGGGAGAGGGAGAGGACTTTATAAAAGCTATATAGCCTGTACAAACCCTAATACTGACCCTAACCTTGAAGTGCACAGTATACACGGCGCATACCTGTTGTTTACTTAAAGCATAGCCAATACACATGGAATAGCAATTAACATATTAATTGGGCCTAACACGCCTCCCGCATAAGCGCAGCTCTCAGCATTTGCAGTCTGGCCGCCGTCGAGAATAGTCGATTTCGATACGAAGTGAGTTCTTTACAACGCAACCGTGTGCATAACATCATTGACCTTAAAGTAGGCAACTCCGCCACGGCAGTTGGCCATGTTGTTCTTCAACCTAAACAGGTGTCGTATAAACATATTTTCCATCTAGCTAATTGTCGTGCCAGTCCCAAGCCTGGAATTTAAGGAGGAGGGAACCCGCTTCAGTAACATCAAGGGTCTATTTTCTACCGTAGATTAGAGTGCCTGGTGAGACAGAGTGTCTTATAGGCGTTTTATAGGCATGCACTTGAGGCGATAGTCCTATGCCAGACCTCTTTGAAACCTCCAACTCTTGGAGTTCACAGTATACACGGCGCTTATGGTGTCCCTACAGTCCGTTGGTTCTTGTCCTGCTGTTAGATGAAAGCCGTACCTGTTGTTTACTTGTGTCCTTCACGGTACAAGGCAATGCCTTCGTTTGTTTGTCCATTCTGCATAGACCCTTTCGATCATAGACACTCGTTCGGTTGAGCTTCTTAACATACGGCAATTGCCACTTGTAACATCGTTGATTAAGTGCTGAAAGTCCATAGTAATAACTATAATTATCCGTTAAGTAAGTTCTTCTCTTGATTCCATGGGGATAGCCCTGAGCCAGTGCTTTGAACTGAGTGTTCACGTTTATTTTTAAACCCTAACCTAACCTGCCCGCGCCTCGGTGATGCTCTGTGGGAGAGGGAGAGGACTTTATAAAAGCTATATAGCCTGTACAAACCCTAATACTGACCCTAACCTTGAAGTGCACAGTATACACGGCGCATACCTGTTGTTTACTTAAAGCATAGCCAATACACATGGAATAGCAATTAACATATTAATTGGGCCTAACACGCCTCCCGCATAAGCGCAGCTCTCAGCATTTGCAGTCTGGCCGCCGTCGAGAATAGTCGATTTCGATACGAAGTGAGTTCTTTACAACGCAACCGTGTGCATAACATCATTGACCTTAAAGTAGGCAACTCCGCCACGGCAGTTGGCCATGTTGTTCTTCAACCTAAACAGGTGTCGTATAAACATATTTTCCATCTAGCTAATTGTCGTGCCAGTCCCAAGCCTGGAATTTAAGGAGGAGGGAACCCGCTTCAGTAACATCAAGGGTCTATTTTCTACCGTAGATTAGAGTGCCTGGTGAGACAGAGTGTCTTATAGGCGTTTTATAGGCATGCACTTGAGGCGATAGTCCTATGCCAGACCTCTTTGAAACCTCCAACTCTTGGAGTTCACAGTATACACGGCGCTTATGGTGTCCCTACAGTCCGTTGGTTCTTGTCCTGCTGTTAGATGAAAGCCGTACCTGTTGTTTACTTGTGTCCTTCACGGTACAAGGCAATGCCTTCGTTTGTTTGTCCATTCTGCATAGACCCTTTCGATCATAGACACTCGTTCGGTTGAGCTTCTTAACATACGGCAATTGCCACTTGTAACATCGTTGATTAAGTGCTGAAAGTCCATAGTAATAACTATAATTATCCGTTAAGTAAGTTCTTCTCTTGATTCCATGGGGATAGCCCTGAGCCAGTGCTTTGAACTGAGTGTTCACGTTTATTTTTAAACCCTAACCTAACCTGCCCGCGCCTCGGTGATGCTCTGTGGGAGAGGGAGAGGACTTTATAAAAGCTATATAGCCTGTACAAACCCTAATACTGACCCTAACCTTGAAGTGCACAGTATACACGGCGCATACCTGTTGTTTACTTAAAGCATAGCCAATACACATGGAATAGCAATTAACATATTAATTGGGCCTAACACGCCTCCCGCATAAGCGCAGCTCTCAGCATTTGCAGTCTGGCCGCCGTCGAGAATAGTCGATTTCGATACGAAGTGAGTTCTTTACAACGCAACCGTGTGCATAACATCATTGACCTTAAAGTAGGCAACTCCGCCACGGCAGTTGGCCATGTTGTTCTTCAACCTAAACAGGTGTCGTATAAACATATTTTCCATCTAGCTAATTGTCGTGCCAGTCCCAAGCCTGGAATTTAAGGAGGAGGGAACCCGCTTCAGTAACATCAAGGGTCTATTTTCTACCGTAGATTAGAGTGCCTGGTGAGACAGGAGTGTCTTATAGGCGTTTTATAGGCATGCACTTGAGGCGATAGTCCTATGCCAGACCTCTTTGAAACCTCCAACTCTTGGAGTTCACAGTATACACGGCGCTTATGGTGTCCCTACAGTCCGTTGGTTCTTGTCCTGCTGTTAGATGAAAGCCGTACCTGTTGTTTACTTGTGTCCTTCACGGTACAAGGCAATGCCTTCGTTTGTTTGTCCATTCTGCATAGACCCTTTCGATCATAGACACTCGTTCGGTTGAGCTTCTTAACATACGGCAATTGCCACTTGTAACATCGTTGATTAAGTGCTGAAAGTCCATAGTAATAACTATAATTATCCGTTAAGTAAGTTCTTCTCTTGATTCCATGGGGATAGCCCTGAGCCAGTGCTTTGAACTGAGTGTTCACGTTTATTTTTAAACCCTAACCTAACCTGCCCGCGCCTCGGTGATGCTCTGTGGGAGAGGGAGAGGACTTTATAAAAGCTATATAGCCTGTACAAACCCTAATACTGACCCTAACCTTGAAGTGCACAGTATACACGGCGCATACCTGTTGTTTACTTAAAGCATAGCCAATACACATGGAATAGCAATTAACATATTAATTGGGCCTAACACGCCTCCCGCATAAGCGCAGCTCTCAGCATTTGCAGTCTGGCCGCCGTCGAGAATAGTCGATTTCGATACGAAGTGAGTTCTTTACAACGCAACCGTGTGCATAACATCATTGACCTTAAAGTAGGCAACTCCGCCACGGCAGTTGGCCATGTTGTTCTTCAACCTAAACAGGTGTCGTATAAACATATTTTCCATCTAGCTAATTGTCGTGCCAGTCCCAAGCCTGGAATTTAAGGAGGAGGGAACCCGCTTCAGTAACATCAAGGGTCTATTTTCTACCGTAGATTAGAGTGCCTGGTGAGACAGAGTGTCTTATAGGCGTTTTATAGGCATGCACTTGAGGCGATAGTCCTATGCCAGACCTCTTTGAAACCTCCAACTCTTGGAGTTCACAGTATACACGGCGCTTATGGTGTCCCTACAGTCCGTTGGTTCTTGTCCTGCTGTTAGATGAAAGCCGTACCTGTTGTTTACTTGTGTCCTTCACGGTACAAGGCAATGCCTTCGTTTGTTTGTCCATTCTGCATAGACCCTTTCGATCATAGACACTCGTTCGGTTGAGCTTCTTAACATACGGCAATTGCCACTTGTAACATCGTTGATTAAGTGCTGAAAGTCCATAGTAATAACTATAATTATCCGTTAAGTAAGTTCTTCTCTTGATTCCATGGGGATAGCCCTGAGCCAGTGCTTTGAACTGAGTGTTCACGTTTATTTTTAAACCCTAACCTAACCTGCCCGCGCCTCGGTGATGCTCTGTGGGAGAGGGAGAGGACTTTATAAAAGCTATATAGCCTGTACAAACCCTAATACTGACCCTAACCTTGAAGTGCACAGTATACACGGCGCATACCTGTTGTTTACTTAAAGCATAGCCAATACACATGGAATAGCAATTAACATATTAATTGGGCCTAACACGCCTCCCGCATAAGCGCAGCTCTCAGCATTTGCAGTCTGGCCGCCGTCGAGAATAGTCGATTTCGATACGAAGTGAGTTCTTTACAACGCAACCGTGTGCATAACATCATTGACCTTAAAGTAGGCAACTCCGCCACGGCAGTTGGCCATGTTGTTCTTCAACCTAAACAGGTGTCGTATAAACATATTTTCCATCTAGCTAATTGTCGTGCCAGTCCCAAGCCTGGAATTTAAGGAGGAGGGAACCCGCTTCAGTAACATCAAGGGTCTATTTTCTACCGTAGATTAGAGTGCCTGGTGAGACAGAGTGTCTTATAGGCGTTTTATAGGCATGCACTTGAGGCGATAGTCCTATGCCAGACCTCTTTGAAACCTCCAACTCTTGGAGTTCACAGTATACACGGCGCTTATGGTGTCCCTACAGTCCGTTGGTTCTTGTCCTGCTGTTAGATGAAAGCCGTACCTGTTGTTTACTTGTGTCCTTCACGGTACAAGGCAATGCCTTCGTTTGTTTGTCCATTCTGCATAGACCCTTTCGATCATAGACACTCGTTCGGTTGAGCTTCTTAACATACGGCAATTGCCACTTGTAACATCGTTGATTAAGTGCTGAAAGTCCATAGTAATAACTATAATTATCCGTTAAGTAAGTTCTTCTCTTGATTCCATGGGGATAGCCCTGAGCCAGTGCTTTGAACTGAGTGTTCACGTTTATTTTTAAACCCTAACCTAACCTGCCCGCGCCTCGGTGATGCTCTGTGGGAGAGGGAGAGGACTTTATAAAAGCTATATAGCCTGTACAAACCCTAATACTGACCCTAACCTTGAAGTGCACAGTATACACGGCGCATACCTGTTGTTTACTTAAAGCATAGCCAATACACATGGAATAGCAATTAACATATTAATTGGGCCTAACACGCCTCCCGCATAAGCGCAGCTCTCAGCATTTGCAGTCTGGCCGCCGTCGAGAATAGTCGATTTCGATACGAAGTGAGTTCTTTACAACGCAACCGTGTGCATAACATCATTGACCTTAAAGTAGGCAACTCCGCCACGGCAGTTGGCCATGTTGTTCTTCAACCTAAACAGGTGTCGTATAAACATATTTTCCATCTAGCTAATTGTCGTGCCAGTCCCAAGCCTGGAATTTAAGGAGGAGGGAACCCGCTTCAGTAACATCAAGGGTCTATTTTCTACCGTAGATTAGAGTGCCTGGTGAGACAGAGTGTCTTATAGGCGTTTTATAGGCATGCACTTGAGGCGATAGTCCTATGCCAGACCTCTTTGAAACCTCCAACTCTTGGAGTTCACAGTATACACGGCGCTTATGGTGTCCCTACAGTCCGTTGGTTCTTGTCCTGCTGTTAGATGAAAGCCGTACCTGTTGTTTACTTGTGTCCTTCACGGTACAAGGCAATGCCTTCGTTTGTTTGTCCATTCTGCATAGACCCTTTCGATCATAGACACTCGTTCGGTTGAGCTTCTTAACATACGGCAATTGCCACTTGTAACATCGTTGATTAAGTGCTGAAAGTCCATAGTAATAACTATAATTATCCGTTAAGTAAGTTCTTCTCTTGATTCCATGGGGATAGCCCTGAGCCAGTGCTTTGAACTGAGTGTTCACGTTTATTTTTAAACCCTAACCTAACCTGCCCGCGCCTCGGTGATGCTCTGTGGGAGAGGGAGAGGACTTTATAAAAGCTATATAGCCTGTACAAACCCTAATACTGACCCTAACCTTGAAGTGCACAGTATACACGGCGCATACCTGTTGTTTACTTAAAGCATAGCCAATACACAAGCTGAAAACGTACGACATCTTAATTTACAGCTCAAACGCGCTTTTGAAGACAATTATGTACCGCCAGGACCAGCAACAATGTCTGAAGACAGACGTCACTTCGATGCCGCCTCCATCCCTCACATAATACACATGCTACGCTTCTTCAAAGACTTTAAGGACACGGTTGATTAGTCTCACACTTACCTTGTATGCCGACAGGGTCCACTCGACTGCTCGTAAACGCTCCTGCGCCAGCCGGGGCCCATATCCTGTCCCGGGCGAATAACCTCCCTGAGCCAGTGCTTATGTACTGTGTGTACACGTCTATTTTTTGTATTCCCTAACCTAACCCTAACCCTAACCCTAACCCTAACCCTAACCCTAACCCTAACCCTAACCCTAACCCTAACCCTAACCCAAACCCTAACCCATAGCCAATACACATGGAATAGCAATTAACATATTAATTGGGCCTAACACGCCTCCCGCATAAGCGCAGCTCTCAGCATTTGCAGTCTGGCCGCCGTCGAGAATAGTCGATTTCGATACGAAGCGAGTTCTTTACAACTCAACCGTGTGCATTTATAACATCATTGACCTTAAAGTAGGCAACTCCGCCACGGCAGTTGGCCATGTTCGTCAACCTAAACAGGTCGTATAACATATTTTCCATCTAGCTAATTGTCGTGCCAGTCCCAAGCCTGGTTAAGGAGGAGGGAACCCGCTTCATTAACATCAGGGGTCTATTGTTTACCGTAAATTAGAGTGCTTGGTGAGACAGAGTGTCTTATAGGCCATATTAGACATGCACTTGAGGCTAAAGTTCTAGGCCAGATCTCTTTGAAACCTAAAATTCTTGAAGTGCACAGTATACATGGCGCTTGTGGTGTCCCTACAGTCCGTTGGTTCTTGTCCTGCTGGTAGATGAAATCCACACCTGTTGTTTACTTGTGTTCTTCACGGTACGAGGCAATGAGTGATTGGTCCATTCTGCATAGACCCTTTCGATCATAGACACTCGTTCGGTTGAGCTTCTTAACATACGGCAATTGCCAATTGTAACATCGTCATCTATCTGCTGAGAGTCCATTGTAATACTACATTTTAAGTTCTTCTCTTGATTCCATGGGGATAGCCGTGAGCCAGTGCTTTGAACTGAGTGTTCACGTTTATTTTTGTAAACCCTAACCTAACCTGCCCGAGCCTGGTGATGCTCTGTGGGAAAGGGAGAGGACTTTATAAAAGCTATATAGCCTGTACAAACCCTAACACTGACCCTAACCTTGAAGTGCACAGTATACACGGCCATACCTGTTGTTTACTTAAAGCAGAGGTTCTCAACCGGTGTGTCGCGACACACTAGTGTGTCGCGAAGCGACCGGAGGTGTGTCGCGTAAAAGTGGTGTGTCGCTGGTGTGTCGCGAAGAATTGGTGTGTCGCGAATTCTCACAGCATACAACCGTTTGTAAGCGTATTTAATGTAGGCCTAGTACAGCGGCCAGTTGATTGTTTGCACAACAGCGACGAAACAGGCCAAAGTGCACAGCTGCGTTTAGGCGCGGGTTTTGAGACGACTGTCTGGACGACTGTCTGGAAGACGGCGGATTGAGAGAGGGAGTGAGCGTCTGAGGAATGAGTCACGAGTTTAGGCTGTGATAAGTGTAGTAGTAGTTGCTGTTTAGTTGTAGTAGAGAAGAGTCGTTGTTGCTATGATAATGCAAGGATAGACATTATCGTGTTGTTGCTGCTGTTTCATCTTTACGTTGGATTTGATTATAATATACTTTGGAAACCTATCGTCGTTGTCGTTGAAGTAGAATAAGGAATTCCTGTAGAACTTTAACTAGACCGTAGATTCAAGTCAGTTAAGTCCTTAGGGATAGGTCTTAGGCTGAAGAACATTACCAGTAAAGCTACCGAGGAGACTGGGGAGGTCAACGCAGAGGAAGAAGGCGGTGACATTTGGTGCAGCACGGTGGGATACGAACTTACAAATTTTCGAACGCTGGTTTGAGGATACGAATTTGCGAAAGTTTGGGCACGAATTTACGTGGATTGGTGAGACTTATCTACGGAATTATTCACGGAACGAATTGATATTCACATGGTTGATATCATATTCTTATCTACGGACGTTGTGTTTTTCTCATCGAAGCCACGGAAATTTCTCATCGAAGCCACGGAAATTTCTTATCGAAGCCACGGAAATTTCTCATCTACGGACGCTGTGAAATTATTCGGAGAAGCAACTGGTGCATTGTACGACAGTGTGAAACGACAATTCAACGGACGGAAAGGTAGGAAAAACTTGCTTGTCTATAAAAGAAGCAATAGCAACAGTGAAGTAAAGAAGTAAGATGGAGCAACTTACAGAGCAAAAACAAGCAGCGATCAAGAAGATGGCTTCTGAAAGAATAATAAAGTTACTAATTGAAGCAGGTTTAGACGCAGAAGAAGTCGGACAGATGTCGAGGGAGAATTTGATGAGAACTTTGGCTGATCTTTGGGTCAAGAAAGAAGCTGAAGAAGAAGGTGCTGTTGGCGGTACTGTAGAGAAGCCGGTTGAGAAGCCACAGGCACCGATGTCTATGGAGGTGTTGCTGCAATTCATGATGATGAGAGAGGAGCAACGAGCAGAGAAAGAAGAACAACGTAGACAAGAAGAGAAGCAGAAAGAAGAGCAGCGCAGACAAGAGGAGAAAGAGCGTAAACAAGAGGAGAAAGAGCGTAAACAAGAAAAGAAAGAGAAAGAAGAGCAGCGCAGACAGGAAGAGAAAGAATTGCGACAACAAGAGATAGAAAAAGCAGAAAGGATGAGACAGCAAGAGATAGATATGCAGAAGCAGCAGTTCCAGCTTCAGTTAGAACAAATGAAAATAGATCGTGACGAAGCAGAACGACGAAGAATGGAGTTAATGATAGAGTACGAAAAAGCAAGAAAAAGCGATGAAGAAATACGAAAGCAGCAGATTGAGGACAAAAAGGCTCGCGAGGAAGAAAAAGAAAAGATGCGTTTACAAGAACTGGAGAGAGCAGAAGAAATTCGTCAGGAAGAATTTCAAGCCGGAAAAGACAATTTGGAAAAAGCAGAAAGAGAAAGAGAAGAGCAGATGCAGTTAGAACAAAAGAAACTTGCTATCAAGGAGGCTCAACTTAAAGAAATGGCCATTGAAAAAGAAGAACGCAGAAAGCAGTTAGAACTATTACAACAGAAGATAGAACAAGAAGAACTGCGGAGAATCGAAGATCAAGATCGACTGAAGAAGAGAGACGAAGATGATCGTAAGAGCCGAGAAGTGTCAGAACAGATTAGGCTCAGAGAAAGTGAGACAATGGTGTCCAAGATTAAGAAGATAGGTGACGCAATGAAGCATGTGTTACCGAAGATGCCGTATGATATGATGGAAGTGCCATTATATTTTGAAACAGTTGAAAATGCATTCAATAGCTTCGCTGTGGAAAAGCAGTACTGGGTGAAATTGTTGTTGCCATTGATGACCCCGAGAGCGCGAACGGTATTGAATCGATTGTCATTTGAGAATTTAGATAAATACGATGCAGTGAAAGAGCATTTGTTGAAGGAATTCAAGTTAACAGCTCGTGAGTACAGGTCAAGGTTTGCAGATGCCAAGAAGACAGCCGAAGAAACGTATACGATGTTCACGGCTAGGCTGAAGAATCTACTGAATTATTATGTCCGAAGTAGAAGAGTGGGCAAAGACTACGAGAAGCTGTTTGATTTGTTAGTGGCGGATAAGCTGAAAGAATGTTTACCACCAGGTCCACTACAGTTTGTCTTAGCGAAAGAGGGTACAGAATGTTTAGAAGCCAGTAACGTTGCAGACCTCGCAGACATACATGTAAACAATCGAATTGGTGTAATGTTTCAAGAAAAGCCGAAATATGAGTCATGGGACAATAGTCCAAAGCAAACCAAGTGGGACAGCAATAACAAAGAAACTGGAAGCCAAGCCAAAGGTAGTGATGGCAAGAAAGATGATTATTCTGGAAAGCAGTGGTCGCAAGATAAACAACAGTCAACATGGGACAGAGAAGCCTACAATCGAACTCCACCATTGGGCAACCCAAAGGAAGGCAATGCATCGTACTCTCCGAACCGCAAGTGGGAGAACAATGAGCAAAGAGGTTTTGTAAAGAAACGTTGCCACAACTGTCAGTCAGATCGGCATTTGATAAAACATTGCCAAGCACCAGGAGCGGCAAATCTGAGAAAAAGCTTTAGTAGGAGTGCAGAGAATCTGAGAGTAAACCAGATCCAAGTTATAAATGCACCTCCTGGTTGGGAAGAACAACAAAACCGAGAAACAGAAGTGAAGTCAGTGATGAAGTGTACACCACGGTTTATAATACAAAGTAAAGACGATTGTTCACTTTTGAAGAAGAGATGGCTGCATGTGAACGAAATGATAGTGAAGATTCGGAGAGCGATATGGAAATTTGTGAGAACATGAGGGAATTGTTTAAGGAGGATACGAATGATGAAAGACAGTTGGAGAAGCAAGAACAATGTGCCAGCCAATACAACAAGAAAGCAAAATATAAAGAATTCGAACTTGGAGAAATCGTCGAAGTACGACATACAACGTCAACTAACTACTGGATCTCACAATGGCACGGTCCATATATTGTTCTACAAAGAGGATCCAAAGATTCATATCTCGTGGACATGAAGGAACATGGTCAACGAATCGTGCATGCCATCCAAATGAGAAAGTTCATCACAAGAGCATTATCGTGTGGTCTTATCGAGGAAGAGGACGACGAATTCGGATCAGTGGTAGAAATACCGCTGAAAGACGATTATTCAGAGACGAAACAGACATTACTTCGAGTGGATGATAACATGTCTAATCAAATACTGTATGCAATTAACCGTATGAAAGGACTTGGATAATTTTTGCAATCATATGGGCTTTAAACAAATTGAAAGAGCCAATAATAATATCTACGATTAATGTGTTTACAGATCACAATCCTTTAGTTTATTTGACTGAATCAATGAATCTGCTAAGTTAGTCAGATGGTTATTATCATTACAAAATTTGGACATTCTGTTGAACTACAAGAAAGGAAAGTTGAATGTAGTGGCTGACTGTTTATCTAGATTGTAGTGTATATTTTATGATGCCTTAGTGTAAGAATTGTGTGTATTATATTCATTAATGTACGTTCGCTAATTTTTAAAGATAATTAGCTCTCTTTAAAAGAAAGGAAAGAGGTAATGTAAGCGTATTTAATGTAGGCCTAGTACAGCGGCCAGTTGATTGTTTGCACAACAGCGACGAAACAGGCCAAAGTGCACAGCTGCGTTTAGGCGCGGGTTTTGAGACGACTGTCTGGACGACTGTCTGGAAGACGGCGGATTGAGAGAGGGAGTGAGCGTCTGAGGAATGAGTCACGAGTTTAGGCTGTGATAAGTGTAGTAGTAGTTGCTGTTTAGTTGTAGTAGAGAAGAGTCGTTGTTGCTATGATAATGCAAGGATAGACATTATCGTGTTGTTGCTGCTGTTTCATCTTTACGTTGGATTTGATTATAATATACTTTGGAAACCTATCGTCGTTGTCGTTGAAGTAGAATAAGGAATTCCTGTAGAACTTTAACTAGACCGTAGATTCAAGTCAGTTAAGTCCTTAGGGATAGGTCTTAGGCTGAAGAACATTACCAGTAAAGCTACCGAGGAGACTGGGGAGGTCAACGCAGAGGAAGAAGGCGGTGACACCGTTGTTCTTGCATTACATGACTTGATCACTTTAGCAGTTTGGTAGGCGTGGCTGGAAAAATATAATCGTAGAACTTTAATTAGGCTATATATTCTATTTGATCGCAATCGGGAGTAGCCACAATGTTTGCCTTATAAGCCCACCTGCACTCCCTATGTAGGCCTAGGCCTTCATGGCATAGACTAGTAGGCCTATCACTGTAGACCTATAATTTATTTCATTATAAGACGTTGGCGAGCACACTGATTAAAATTTACCCAGGGCTGTTACTGTAACCTTCGAAAATAATGGGAAAAATTATCATAAAAAACAGAAATTTTGAGATTTAAAGTCTTCAAGCTCATCTGGCAGGGTTGTCACGCAGTTGTAGGCTAGGTGTTGCACTCACAAAGCCTGTGGATCCTCCTCTTAGGCCTACTCTGATCCAACGGAATCCAGGAGCAAAGTCCCATTAACTGTTAGCTCACACAGTAAACGCAAAGTCATAAAACCACGTGAGATCGTAAATTTAGACTATAATAGTAGAATTTGGAATTTTGGAATAATCAGAAACAGTGTCAACATTTCATTCATTAAAATTTGTAGCAATTTCAAGTACAATTATAGGCTAAGTTGGTTTAGAACTAATTTAATTTTTTAACGATATTCACGTATGACGATTGCATGGTGTGTCGCGAAAATTTGTTGCAAGTTTTGGTGTGTCGCGTGCGAAAAAAGGTTGAAAACCTCTGACTTAAAGCATAGCCAATACACATGGAATAGCAATTAACATATTAATTGGGCCTAACACGCCTCCCGCATAAGCGCAGCTCTCAGCATTTGCAGTCTGGCCGCCGTCGAGAATAGTCGATTTCGATACGAAGCGAGTTCTTTACAACTCAACCGTGTGCATTTATAACATCATTGACCTTAAAGTAGGCAACTCCGCCACGGCAGTTGGCCATGTTCGTCAACCTAAACAGGTCGTATAACATATTTTCCATCTAGCTAATTGTCGTGCCAGTCCCAAGCCTGGTTAAGGAGGAGGGAACCCGCTTCATTAACATCAGGGGTCTATTGTTTACCGTAAATTAGAGTGCTTGGTGAGACAGAGTGTCTTATAGGCCATATTAGACATGCACTTGAGGCTAAAGTTCTAGGCCAGATCTCTTTGAAACCTAAAATTCTTGAAGTGCACAGTATACATGGCGCTTGTGGTGTCCCTACAGTCCGTTGGTTCTTGTCCTGCTGGTAGATGAAATCCACACCTGTTGTTTACTTGTGTTCTTCACGGTACGAGGCAATGAGTGATTGGTCCATTCTGCATAGACCCTTTCGATCATAGACACTCGTTCGGTTGAGCTTCTTAACATACGGCAATTGCCAATTGTAACATCGTCATCTATCTGCTGAGAGTCCATTGTAATACTACATTTTAAGTTCTTCTCTTGATTCCATGGGGATAGCCGTGAGCCAGTGCTTTGAACTGAGTGTTCACGTTTATTTTTGTAAACCCTAACCTAACCTGCCCGAGCCTGGTGATGCTCTGTGGGAAAGGGAGAGGACTTTATAAAAGCTATATAGCCTGTACAAACCCTAACACTGACCCTAACCTTGAAGTGCACAGTATACACGGCCATACCTGTTGTTTACTTAAAGCATAGCCAATACACATGGAATAGCAATTAACATATTAATTGGGGCCTAACACGCCTCCCGCATAAGCGCAGCTCTCAGCATTTGCAGTCTGGCCGCCGTCGAGAATAGTCGATTTCGATACGAAGCGAGTTCTTTACAACTCAACCGTGTGCATTTATAACATCATTGACCTTAAAGTAGGCAACTCCGCCACGGCAGTTGGCCATGTTCGTCAACCTAAACAGGTCGTATAACATATTTTCCATCTAGCTAATTGTCGTGCCAGTCCCAAGCCTGGTTAAGGAGGATGGAACCCGCTTCATTAACATCAGGGGTCTATTGTTTACCGTAAATTAGAGTGCTTGGTGAGACAGAGTGTCTTATAGGCCATATTAGACATGCACTTGAGGCTAAAGTTCTAGGCCAGATCTCTTTGAAACCTAAAATTCTTGAAGTGCACAGTATACATGGCGCTTGTGGTGTCCCTACAGTCCGTTGGTTCTTGTCCTGCTGGTAGATGAAATCCACACCTGTTGTTTACTTGTGTTCTTCACGGTACGAGGCAATGAGTGATTGGTCCATTCTGCATAGACCCTTTCGATCATAGACACTCGTTCGGTTGAGCTTCTTAACATACGGCAATTGCCAATTGTAACATCGTCATCTATCTGCTGAGAGTCCATTGTAATACTACATTTTAAGTTCTTCTCTTGATTCCATGGGGATAGCCGTGAGCCAGTGCTTTGAACTGAGTGTTCACGTTTATTTTTGTAAACCCTAACCTAACCTGCCCGAGCCTGGTGATGCTCTGTGGGAAAAGGGAGAGGACTTTATAAAAGCTATATAGCCTGTACAAACCCTAACACTGACCCTAACCTTGAAGTGCACAGTATACACGGCCATACCTGTTGTTTACTTAAAGCAGAGGTTCTCAACCGGTGTGTCGCGACACACTAGTGTGTCGCGAAGCGACCGGAGGTGTGTCGCGTAAAAGTGGTGTGTCGCTGGTGTGTCGCGAAGAATTGGTGTGTCGCGAATTCTCACAGCATACAACCGTTGTTCTTGCATTACATGACTTGATCACTTTAGCAGTTTGGTAGGCGTGGCTGGAAAAATATAATCGTAGAACTTTAATTAGGCTATATATTCTATTTGATCGCAATCGGGAGTAGCCACAATGTTTGCCTTATAAGCCCACCTGCACTCCCTATGTAGGCCTAGGCCTTCATGGCATAGACTAGTAGGCCTATCACTGTAGACCTATAATTTATTTCATTATAAGACGTTGGCGAGCACACTGATTAAAATTTACCCAGGGCTGTTACTGTAACCTTCGAAAATAATGGGAAAAATTATCATAAAAAACAGAAATTTTGAGATTTAAAGTCTTCAAGCTCATCTGGCAGGGTTGTCACGCAGTTGTAGGCTAGGTGTTGCACTCACAAAGCCTGTGGATCCTCCTCTTAGGCCTACTCTGATCCAACGGAATCCAGGAGCAAAGTCCCATTAACTGTTAGCTCACACAGTAAACGCAAAGTCATAAAACCACGTGAGATCGTAAATTTAGACTATAATAGTAGAATTTGGAATTTTGGAATAATCAGAAACAGTGTCAACATTTCATTCATTAAAATTTGTAGCAATTTCAAGTACAATTATAGGCTAAGTTGGTTTAGAACTAATTTAATTTTTTAACGATATTCACGTATGACGATTGCATGGTGTGTCGCGAAAATTTGTTGCAAGTTTTGGTGTGTCGCGTGCGAAAAAAGGTTGAAAACCTCTGACTTAAAGCATAGCCAATACACATGGAATAGCAATTAACATATTAATTGGGCCTAACACGCCTCCCGCATAAGCGCAGCTCTCAGCATTTGCAGTCTGGCCGCCGTCGAGAATAGTCGATTTCGATACGAAGCGAGTTCTTTACAACTCAACCGTGTGCATTTATAACATCATTGACCTTAAAGTAGGCAACTCCGCCACGGCAGTTGGCCATGTTCGTCAACCTAAACAGGTCGTATAACATATTTTCCATCTAGCTAATTGTCGTGCCAGTCCCAAGCCTGGTTAAGGAGGATGGAACCCGCTTCATTAACATCAGGGGTCTATTGTTTACCGTAAATTAGAGTGCTTGGTGAGACAGAGTGTCTTATAGGCCATATTAGACATGCACTTGAGGCTAAAGTTCTAGGCCAGATCTCTTTGAAACCTAAAATTCTTGAAGTGCACAGTATACATGGCGCTTGTGGTGTCCCTACAGTCCGTTGGTTCTTGTCCTGCTGGTAGATGAAATCCACACCTGTTGTTTACTTGTGTTCTTCACGGTACGAGGCAATGAGTGATTGGTCCATTCTGCATAGACCCTTTCGATCATAGACACTCGTTCGGTTGAGCTTCTTAACATACGGCAATTGCCAATTGTAACATCGTCATCTATCTGCTGAGAGTCCATTGTAATACTACATTTTAAGTTCTTCTCTTGATTCCATGGGGATAGCCGTGAGCCAGTGCTTTGAACTGAGTGTTCACGTTTATTTTTGTAAACCCTAACCTAACCTGCCCGAGCCTATTCGTTCTTCGCCATCATCCGACGATTTCCTCATCTCAAACCACCTGCTTCTTCTTCATCAACCGCCGGACACACACACACCGCAACCATCATCCACAATCACAACAACTGTAAATACATCAAAGACTGGAAAAGAAAAACACTTCAACAAGAACATTCCAACACTGTGTTATATATGTATATGCATGCGCGTGTATGTATGTATGTATGTATGTATGTATGTATGTATGTATGTATGTATGTATGTATGTATGTATGTAGGTATGTGTATGTGTGTATGTGTGTATGTATGCATGCATGCATGTATGTATGTATGCACGAAAATGTACGTGAATAATTATGTGGATGTATAGTATAATATAATATATAGGCCTAGTATAATGTGTAGTATAATATAATATATATATAATGTGTAGTGTAAACGGTCCTGGAATAATTTACGTTATTATTGTTCGTTAGCCAGATATTTTAGTCATGTACGGCATTGCCATGTCCATCATTGTTCGTTCACCGCTTGTTTACTTTGCTGCTTTGATGCATATACGCTCGATCGCACAGCCGCAGACAAACTTGTAATGTGAATTTGTATAGGCCGTTTACTTACCGCATCAGATGTCTACTCTTTCGTTCGCACCTAATCCTTTGATGTAGGCAGCCCCGTACGTGGACCCTTTAATCATACTTCAATGTTTACTCATAGCCATTATTATTGTTCGCACGTATTTCTTTATACTTGACAGCCTAACATTTGGGACGTATACAGTATGTTTGCATAAGATCTCTTGTTATAGGCATTTAGCTGTTAGAGAATTTTATAATTGATCGTGTACTGCTCGTGTATGGATTCCGTAGGTATGCCTTTGTAACATAAACATTCGCCCGTATTGCTTCGTTTGAGAGTGTATGTACTCTTTGTGTAGCCGCCTTTAATGTTTGCTCACTGCATTTTGGACTGTAGGCCACAGCATGGATGCTTTGTTTGCATGATGTCGCTTGATTTAGACATTTCGCCTCTGTAAATTGTTATAGGACTAGATAATTAATTGTGTACCATCTCCGTAGCATGGCCTTTTAACATATAATTTTGAAACTTATGATCTTAAGCAAACATGCAGGCCGAGAATTTTGGATATATAAGACTCACCTTAGGGTTTGGCTATCATTCCTGACGAAGACTAGAACGTCGAAACGTTGAATGTTTTTAGTAGAATTTCATTAAATCTTTTGAAAATCGTCGTCTTTCTTGGTGGTTAATAACAACGAAAATGAGCTTCGGAAACAGCAGGCATCAGACGAGATACGGTCAAGATCAGCGAAACAACACAATGAGACATCAGAATGGACCGGGTAAGCCATACGACATTGGTAAAACTGACCTTAAACGCTTGGAGTCCCTCATGGAGGGAATGGCAAAGTCCGTCCATTCACTGGTGGACAGGGTGGGCATGCTTGAGAAGGGTCTACCTTCTCAGACCCCGAAGGTAATGGAAAGGCAGCCCACCCAGCAAAAACCAAACCCGTGGCTTCTTCCTCCTCCCGCTCGTGCCGGGTCTATTGCACGTCCTGGATCTACCGCCGCACCAGTTCAGCATTCTTCTTCTTCTTCTTCTTCATCTTCTTCTGCAACAGCATCTTCTTCTTCTTCCGCCTCCTTTTCTGCTGCAAGATCTGGACTTCCTTCTAACATGACTAACCGGAACCCTATCCCTGACCCTAACCGACCCTCTCGCTCTAACTTTGACTCTGAATCTCTGGACCGCCCACCATCTTCCAACCCGGACTTTACCAAGATCTGTAAAGCTCTGTACTACGTCTGCCAGCTCCGTCGACACATGTCGAACTGGCAGACTCTTCCTCGCGCCATCAGCCGTGACTTAGGCCGCCTGGCCAGCAACATAAAACCTGTGCATCCTTCTGCTGAACTGGTCGGTGACATCTCTTCTCTCTTCTGCAAGACTGGGGATGACCTGAGGGACAGGGTGGCCCGCCATTTCACCAAGCGCATGGACTTGAACCTGACGGCCCTGAGGAGTTACGACCCTCTTGACAACGAAATAGCCGTGGAAGTTGTTATCAAACAGATAACGCTTCGCCTAGGCAGTAAAGGTACAACCTTCAGTGTTAGGGCGCTGGTGGAAGGCGAGGCCAAGAACATCTGGGGTCCGGGTAAGGTAAGGCAAGGCACTGATGGTGAGGGCAAGGTAACCTTCCGGAAACCCTCCAATCCATCCAAGAAACCTTGCCACATGACTACTCCTCCCACTACTGTCTTCAACCGCTTCTCTGCTCTCTCTGATCTTGATGCTGACACTGTTGAATCTAATTCTTCTGACACTCTTTCTACGAACACTACTACTACAACTACTACTACGCCTGCACCTGTTTCTCCCTCCAAAGCTCCTCGTTCTCCTTCTGACTCTCCTTCGCCTGTGAGGAAACCTACACGCCGCCTACCTTCTCAACCTCACCTCACTACTAACACTCCTGTCTCTTTTCTTCCTAAATCCTCTTCTCATTCCAAGCCTGGTGACTCTGCATCTGCATCTGCTTATGCATCTGCTTCTTCTTCCTCTTCTTCTTCTTCTTCTTCTTCTTCTTCGACTACTGCTACGGAGACTATTTTAAATGGATATCAATTAAAAGAGAACAATTATCTAATTAAAACTGAACACTGGAACCTCATGGAATCAACCTAAACAACAGGAAATAGCCGGATGGGGGCGGAGGCGGACTAAGCCAGTGCTCTTTTTCTTGTAACCCTAACCTAACCCTAACCCTAACCCTAACCCTAACCCTAACCCTAACCCTAACCCTAACCCCAACCCTAACCCTAACTTCCATGAGCCCGTGCATCGTACCTTCGGGTATTTTTGTTCCCCTAATTCCTAACCAGCATGCGCCTCGGAGGAACTTCACTGGGAGTGGGCGGATGGGGCCTTAAAGACATACACTGATTGTTAATTCACCGTACTTACCAACGAATGGCTAAACTTACCGTACCTTCATACGAACTCTCCTGCTTTGGATCTAAAATGTTACTAAGACACTCGGCTGAGGTCGTACGTTATAATTATTTAACTTGATATTCAGTAGAGGGCGTATGGACTGAGATCCCGTATTAATATAATGTAATTTAAGGCTTCTGCCGTTTTCTAAACTTATATTAGCTAATTCTGAGCACTGTATAAATTATTGCATTAGCCTACATTATTATACTTTGGACCAACTAATTTTGCTTATCTTAGAGCCAATTCCTAGTAACTAGAGCAAATTAAGAGTGAATTCCTTTACCTGCATAAAACTGACAGTAACATTACCTTACATTAACATTACCTTGCATTGAAAGATGAACATTGTGTGGACGGCGTAGTAGGCATACTAATATCTGTTTAGGCTTAGAACTAACCGTGACAATTACTTTACTTTAAAAAATTGCATTATTTCGCAATCGATTCTAAAATTGTGGAATTCCTAGGGGAGAACATTTGGTTGTGACACTGCACTGTTTCGCGCGCATGCTAAATTAGGCCTAATTCAAACCGGTCTAGACTGGTTTGATTCACTTGAACCGATCGATAACTGAGAATAACACTTTGCAAAGAGGTTCTTCAAATTGTACGACCAAATTGTGTTTCCCTATATTAATAATTATTATATATTATCTGAAACTGATCTAACGCCTATGAAGCAAAAGCAAAACAGCAGTAACTGTAACTGTTGTTGACATTCGATCTAAGCAGACAGAACTGTTTTACGCGTCCGTGTGTCTTTTACTCGTTTCTTTGTTTACATGATGGTTGTCCTTCGGCCATGCATTGCAGTCTGCTGCTGCGTTGTAACGACGTTAAAATCTAGAACATGGAATTTGCACTCGACATCTGCTCCTCGTAATCTATCGTATTCTCTGATATTAAGACAACGTATACACCGAACATAATAGCGCAGAAATCGACGGAATCTCCTCGCATTAGGCATCTTCAGGCTGACCGTGGAAACCGTCGAAATGGATCGGACTTCTGACGATGAAAAGGTTCCGCTGATTCGTGAAGCATCGAAAGTACGCAGATCAAAGGTTGTAAGCTTACCACAATCTAATAAGCAGCGTTTATCAATTACGACGACTTTTCTACCTGTCTGTCTCCTATTATACCGTTTGTGTTTTTTGTATTTTAAATTAACAGTCTTGATTTCTTTCATTTATTAGGCGTCATTGTTTAACCCTCGGGCTAACAGGGGGGGGGGGGTGTGGTATCCACCCCCCTAGGTTTTTTCGATTTCAAACTTTTTCCGTATGGAATAAATATTTGACCATTTAGGTAGCTGTAGGGAATTCATTTGCACACATTTTGAGCTAAAATGTGTGATGATATACCATACCATTCAAAAGTTATACCCATTATACCCGACGCACCAGGAGGGGTGGATACCACCCCCCTATATTTTCGTCTATATCTTATCGGTCAATTAACATTAAGAGAAACAAATTACACCATTCTATAGAGGGAATGTGGGGCTACATTTTGGTGGTCACGGGGTTGTCTTTTGACAACCGGAAGTGCTCAAAATAAATTAAAATATATAAAAAGGTGTTTTATTTTTGTAAAATTTGCATGTTTTTTCTATTATAACATATCCAAGATTTAATTTTTAAGATAAATAAATAATGTCATCCTATAGAGGGGAATTAGGGCTATTTTTCATACCAATTAATTTGTCTTTTGATGACCGGAAATGCTCAAAATAAATTAAAATGTGTGAAAATGTCATTTTTTTGCGACGCAAACCAACAATGGCATAATTTCTTTGTTTCCTATTGATTGTCGATAGATATTCATGTTTTTTTGGTTTTGATTGTACCTAAAAATTCAAATATTCAACTATAAAAACTAGTTATATGACTTTTTTAGTAAAAAAGACTTATAACTAGTTTTTATAGTTGAATATTTGACTTTATTATATATAAACTATTCTTGTATACATAAATCACACAGAATCCAACATTTTACTTATGCGTAAGTACACGTTTTGTGAAATATACGGGTGCTCATGGAAAAAATTTCATAATTTCGAGGTGCATTCATATATTTTAAACCTAAATACATGTATATCATTTTGTGCAGAAATGAATGCTGAATCCATTGGTGTATTACAAGTTATGATATCTCAAACCAAACCCAAAATCCAGGGGGGGTGGTAACCACCACCCCTCTTGGTAGTCAGTGTTACAAAAAAGCTTGGTAGCCCGAGGGTTAATGATCATCAATAATTAATTGATGGCAAATAGCATATCTGAAGCAAAAGCTCAAGGCTCCAAGTCAGTAGCCATATTGAAGATGACCACAACCCAATGCTCGTGACGTCACCTGGAAAACGCTCTAGCCAATCATCTACAGCCACACAATCTGTCTGACGGTTTGTCTATCTGTCTGTCTGTCTGTCCGTCTGCCTGTCTGCCTGTCTGTCTGTCTGTCTGTCTGTCTGTCAGTGAGCTTTTTCTATCATCTGCCTGTTTTTGTCTTCTGCAATGCAAATGCAAATAAATTTTTTAAGGACTAAGCAGCAAAAAATACACAAATAGTTGTTCACCGCACACTATAATTATGTGCAAGATATATCCCGTGTGATACGTGGTTCAGCACCACATCATTATAGACATCGAAGATTTTATTGATTCTATTCGTCATCTTTATAGAAAAACTTTTGCGAAATCCTTCGAGAAGAATTTCGTTGGAGGAGTTTTGGCTTCGACTTCCCGAATGCTGCCGCTTTTTACAGAAGTCAGGCAAGTGTCTGTTTGACAACACACCGGTCAGTAATAATGAAAAAATGATGATGATGATGATGATGATGATGATGATAATGATTGTGGTGGTAGTGTTAGTTGTGGCTGCGGTGGTTGTGGTGGTGGTGATGGTGGTTGTGGTGATGGTGGTTGTGGTGGTGGTGGTTGTGGTGGTGGTGATGGTGGTTGTGGTGATGGTGGTTGTGGTGGTGGTGATGGTGGTTGTGGTGATGGTGGTTGTGGTGGTGGTGGTTGTGGTGGTGGTGATGGTGGTTGTGGTGATGGTGGTTGTGGTGGTGGTGGTTGTGGTGGTGGTGGTTGTGGTGGTGATGGTGGTTGTGGTGATGGTGGTTGTGGTGGTGGTGATGGTGGTTGTGGTGGTGGTGGTGATGGTGGTTGTGGTGATGGTGGTTGTGGTGGTGGTGATGGTGGTGATGGTGGTTGTGGTGGTGGTGATGGTGGTGGTGGTGGTTGTGGTGATGGTGGTTGTGGTGGTGGTGGTTGTGGTGGTGGTGATGGTGGTTGTGGTGATGGTGGTTGTGGTGGTGGTGATGGTGGTGGTGGTGATGGTGGTGGTGGTGATGGTGATGGTGGTTGTGGTGGTGGTGATGGTGGTGGTGGTGGTTGTGGTGATGGTGGTTGTGGTGGTGGTGGTTGTGGTGGTGGTGATGGTGGTTGTGGTGATGGTGGTGGTGGTGGTGGTGATGGTGGTTGTGGTGATGGTGGTTGTGGTGGTGGTGATGGTGGTTGTGGTGGTGGTGGTGATGGTGGTTGTGGTGATGGTGGTTGTGGTGGTGGTGATGGTGGTGGTGGTGATGGTGGTTGTGGTGGTGGTGATGGTGGTGGTGGTGGTTGTGGTGATGGTGGTGGTGGTGATGGTGGTGGTGGTGATGGTGATGGTGGTTGTGGTGGTGGTGATGGTGGTGGTGGTGGTTGTGGTGATGGTGGTTGTGGTGGTGATGGTTGTGGTGGTGGTGATGGTGGTTGTGGTGATGGTGGTTGTGGTGGTGGTGATGGTGGTGGTGGTGATGGTGGTTGTGGTGGTGGTGATGGTGGTTGTGGTGATGGTGGTTGTGGTGGTGGTGATGGTGGTGGTGATGGTGGTTGTGGTGGTGGTGATGGTGGTTGTGGTGATGGTGGTTGTGGTGGTGGTGATGGTGGTAGTGTTAGTTGTGGCTGCGGTGGTTGTGGTGGTGGTGATGGTGGTGGTGGTGATGGTGGTTGTGGTGGTGGTGATGGTGGTGGTGGTGGTTGTGGTGATGGTGGTTGTGGTGGTGGTGGTTGTGGTGGTGGTGATGGTGGTTGTGGTGATGGTGGTTGTGGTGGTGGTGATGGTGTTGGTGGTGATGGTGGTGGTGGTGATGGTGGTTGTGGTGGTGGTTGTGGTGGTGGTTGTGGTGGTGGTTGTGGTGTGGTGGTGGTGGTTGTGGTGGTGGTTGTGGTGTGGTGGTGGTGGTTGTGGTGGTGGTTGTGGTGTGGTGGTGGTTGTGGTGGTGGTGATGGTGGTTGTGGTGATGGTGGTTGTGGTGGTGGCGATGGTGGTTGTGGTGATGGTGGTTGTGGTGGTGGTGATGGTGGTTGTGGTGATGGTGGTTGTGGTGGTGGTGATGGTGGTTGTGGTGATGGTGGTGGTGGTGATGGTGATGGTGGTGATGGTGGTTGTGGTGGTGGTGATGGTGGTGGTGGTGGTTGTGGTGATGGTGGTTGTGGTGGTGGTGGTTGTGGTGGTGGTTGTGGTGGTGGTTGTGGTGGTGGTTGTGGTGGTGGTTGTGGTGGTGGCTGTGGTGTGGTGGTGGTTGTGGTGGTGGTGATGGTGGTGGTGGTGGTGGAGAGGAGAAGTCCTTTTAGCTAAACTAGGAATAATTATCAGCGGGCATGGGGGGTTGGCGATTCACCTGATGTGGCCTCAGCATAGAAGAGCGGGTCATCAATTTCATTGATTCGCCGTCTGACCATAAGGGGAGTTTATCAGGGGTTATGGGGGGGCTAACCACCCCCCCCCAAGAAGGCCCAAATTCTGCTTTTTACCATGAAAATTGTATCTTTTCTCGGGCTTAGCCCCCCCTAGACGGCATTAGCGCCCCCTCCCATTATCGTTAAAATCCGAAGCCCTAATTATATAATATCTACACTGTGCCCCATAAAAAAACACACCAAAAAACTTTGTCATGAAACGCATGTAAGTCTAATCTATATAAATAAAAATTAACTTTCCAATAGTTCGTCGCATTTTCACGCTGAAAGTGACGCACCGATTGTTTTGAAAATTTTACAACACCTTCCATTCCCATACAACCGTGTGTTAAAATGTTTTCACCCGAAAAAAAGGCAACCGTTTCCACAAAAAGTGAACTTTGCAATCCGTTCGCCCGCCATTTGCAAATTAAACACGTCCCACACGGCTGCCAGATATCATAAGCGCCGTCTCTAAACACAGCAGACGAAACATCAATGAGGTGACGTGATGTGACGTCATAAGCGAGTCGCGATTAATTTACCAAAGAGGCCGCTTTTAGGCCTTTTCCCAAAGCGGCCTTTGGGCTTGGAATGGACGCTGCGACGGAGGAAAGGAGCGGAGGGAGCGGGACAAAGACGGTGAAGAGGGAGGGGGAGGGGGAGGGGGAGGGGGAGGGGGGGGGGGGGGGGGGAGGGGGGGGGGGGGGGGGAGGGGGAGGGGAAGGGGGAGGGGGAGGGGGAGGGGGAGGGGGAGGGGGAGGGGGAGGGGGAGGGGGAGGGGGGGGGGGAGGGGGAGGGGGAGGGGGGGGGGGAGGGGGAGGGGGAGGGGGAGCGGGAGGGGGAGGGGGAGGGGGAGGGGGAGGGGGGGGGGGAGGGGGAGCCTCTTTTCAGCCACAGCAAGGCGTGGCCGGGTTCAGCTAGTGTTAGGGTTAGGGTTAGGGTTAGGGTTAGGGGAGGGGGAGGGGGAGGGGGAGGGGGAGGGGGAGGGGGAGGGGGAGGGGGAGGGGGAGGGGGAGGGGGAGGGGGAGGGGGAGGGGGAGGGGGAGGGGGAGGGGAGCCTCTTTTCAGCCACAGCAAGGCGTGGCCGGGTTCAGCTAGTGTTAAATAAGAAAAAGCAATGTTTCATTTAAGAAGATGTTCGAAGTGACGTCCCTTCGCTTGAACGCAGGATCTCAGCCTTGGCCGCCACTGTTCAATAGCTTTGTCAATGACACTCTGCTTCAACTGTGGAGGGGGAGGGGGAGGGGGAGGGGGAGGGGGAGGGGGAGGGGGAGGGGGGGGGGGGGGGGGGGGGGGGGGGGGGGGGGGGGGGGGGGGGGGGGGGGGGGGGGGGGGGGGGGGGGGAGGGGGGGGGGGGGGGGGGGGGGGGGGGGGGGGGGGAGCCTCTTTTCAGCCACAGCAAGGCGTGGCCGGGTTCAGCTAGTGTTAGGGTTAGGGTTAGGGTTAGGGTTAGGGTTAGGGTTAGGGTTAGGGGAGGGGGAGGGGGAGGGGGAGGGGGAGGGGGAGCCTCTTTTCAGCCACAGCAAGGCGTGGCCGGGTTCAGCTAGTGTTAAATAAGAAAAAGCAATGTTTCATTTAAGAAGATGTTCGAAGTGACGTCCCTTCGCTTGAACGCAGGATCTCAGCCTTGGCCGCCACTGTTCAATAGCTTTGTCAATGACACTCTGCTTCAACTGTGCCCACACAAGGATGAGGCGCTCCTTCAACTCGTTGATGTCCCGTATTGCTGTCTGGTAGACGCGTTCCTGTATTAGACCCCAAATTCTGTAGTCAACGGGATTGAGGTCTGGTGAGTTTGCTGGCCAGAGTTCCGGTCCAATGAAGCTTGGTGTTTCACGTCGCAGCAACGCAATGGTGTCCTTTGCGCGATGTGCTGGGCGCTGTCCTGCTGGAGAATGAATAAGTCGCTTGACATCCCTCTGATCGCTGGCAACATCTGCTCCATCAACAGGATATTCCTGTAATATTCGCCGTTGACCTTCACCCCAGGTTCAACGAAGAACAATTCCGAGGCAAAAAATTTTGAGAAACAACGTACAAACTTTTATTACAATTGGATTAGTTTTATGGAAGAATTTTGAAAAAAAAATTTATGGGGCACAGTGTATATAGGCCTACCTATAAAGTAGAAAAGTATGTATGTAACTAGATTTGTAGTAAATAATCGTCTGATCCACGCGACTGATTGCTCCCCAAACTTTACAACACCCGAAAACTAATATACGGGGGCTCGCGATCCAGAAATCTTACCTTTATCCGAGTTTGAAAATTTAATTTTCTATTCGAAAGTCAACGCAGTAAGATCTTACTTAAGACGCCATTTGTTCGCCGATCGATTTTCAACGAACCATAGATTTATGACGTAATCACTTCCTGGCCTCATTTTCCCCCGAGGGTCGATCTTATAGCGCGTGGTTTCGCAAAAATAATTATTGAAAGCACTGATAATATGAACGCAAGTTTAGACAAGATAATGACAAGGGATACCAGTAATTAATATCATACCGTGTCGTCGTACGTAGACTATCTGGACATTATTTAGGGTGGGACGGGTTTAGGCAAAAGAACCAAAATTCACCAACAAACACCGGCCACCCCGGAGGGATGGCAAACCCACCCGCCTCTGCGGGTGGGAGATGAGTTAGGACGAAAACCTTTGATGACGAACCCACCCCGCAGAGGCGGGTTGGGGCTAAAAACCTACATTTCACGGACAACGTCGGGCATCCAGGTTAGGACCGGGTTTGGGTCGATGGAAGAAGGAGGGATGAGAAAGGTTTAGTGGGAGCGGGGTCAGGCGTGGTGGGATAAAAAAAACGTTTCCTGGGCAACGCCGGGTTATTCAGCTAGTACAATTAGTATAAGGACTAACGTAGCCATAGTCTATAGTATGGTAAGCATAACATTGGAACACTTGTTTCTTGCTTCAGTGGCGTTTTCCTCGGCTGCTCTTCATCCTCTTCCGTCTTTCGTTGGCTCTCTACACCGCAACCATCTGCATTCTGACGCTCGTCTTCTTTCCGCACAGGAATCCGCATCGACCTTGGATTGTGTGGCTGACGAACTGGTCGTACCTGCTGCTCACCTCTCACGAGATCCTATCAACAGTCATTGTCTTCGTCCACTCGACGGACAGAACGACCGGCGGTGGCTGCTGCAGAGAAGTGGAAGATGGAGATGGAGACAAAGAGGAGGATGACATCGACAGCAGCAGCAACTGTGGTGATGGAAGTGAAGAGAAGAGCGTAGAACTACTGATGATGAGAAGAGACGAAACGAATGCGTTGCCTTTCTACATGAAACTCAGTTGGTTGATATACAGCATTGCATCACCTGTCGCGATCATCATCTTCCTCACATTCGTATCAAACGATTCACTCAACCCCCTTCGAATGCTTCCAACGAAAGACTTCAACAATCACGTCATGAACGGAGTAGTTGCTCTGCTCGACGTCTGCGTTGCTGCAATTCCGGTTCGTCTCTTCCACTTCGTCTACGTCACCATCTACTACTCCATCTACTATTTGTTCGCATACATCTTCTGGTCGCTCGACCACACAGGAAACGTGTTGTATCCTGGATCCATAGATTGGAATGAACCGAGAGAAACAATGATTGACTGGGTCTTCACGGCTCTGCTCCGACCGATGGGAATTCAGATCTTCTTGTTCCTTGTCTACAGACTTAAAGTCTTCATAACCACAAAAATCTACGGTGACGAAGAGTGAAGCTACAACTATTTTATTCTTATTATTATAATCATGCTTTGCAATATATCCATGTATGATACTGTACAGTATTACGACGTATAATTATATCATACATCAAATGACTATAATAATATCATGATATTATCATGCATGGCCTGCAGATAGCCTACAACGCCCGGAAGCAGGAATAAGAAAGAGAAAATATAACACGACATTAATATTTTCTTGCTGCATATATCCCGTAATTGATAACCTGGCTTGGTTTTGTGTTCCGACGGCATACAAGGTTAGGTTAGCCAAATTTGCCCCTTCTATAATACTTGAAACAGGTTTGTGTAACACAGAGCTACACATTGTCAAATTTGAACAGGAAGAAGCGAAATAAAATGAAAATAGAACAAAATATTAAACTGTTAGAAGATTGACATTATTGATTTTAATGAACTTTAATAAACAGAGATCTTCTGAGTGTAAACTCTTAGTTTAGCGTCGCAAAGTATACAAGATGATAATAATTATTATAGAATAGTTTTTCTGAGCACACGTTTCCTTTGCTCATCCAACTTCTACTGCATGTACTTCTATGAGACCCTCAACACACACAACATCTACATGTATACGTTGTACTTGAAATACAAATTTGTTTTGAAAACTCATCCTATAAAGTTCTTCCACTTCACCTTAGTACCTAGGCTACCTCCCATGCTGTTCTAACTCCAAACATCACCCCCGTCTGTCTGTCTAACTCTTCGCCTGACTCTCCGAATTTTGACACCAGTCCTGCCTATCGACTTTGTTTTGATTGAGCGCTCGTGAATAAGCTGGTTACCGCGACTTGACTTTTGCGGGACGCTCCAGAATTTCCAAATTTACGATCACGTTTTCCCCTTCATTAGACCACAATTGTTATTAAGTTGAACTAATAGAAACAGTTGTTCAGCTCCAATTTAAGCAACAATCTTTTCAACGAGCACGCTTTCGTTCAAATAAAATTAATTTCATCAATCCGACCTCTAACATAAAATTCTTTTCGTCAACACTGGCTTACGCGGCGCCAGCTAGCGACTGTCTCATACTTTAAGTCAGTCTGTGAGACAGGAATGTGTCGCCTCTAGCGACGGTCTCATACTTTAAGTCAGTCTGTGAGACAGAAATGTGTCGCCTCTAGCGAATGACTCGTACTTGAAGTCAATCTGTGAGACAGGAATGTGTCGCCTCTAGCGAATGACTCGTACTTGAAGTCAATCTGTGAGACAGGAATGTGTCGCCTCTAGCGAATGACTCATACTTTAAGTCAGTGTGTGAGACAGGAATGTGGCGCCTCTAGCGAATACCACGTACTTTAAGTCACGTCGGGCTAACCTTAGTAATGCTGATAATGAGTGAACTCTGTAGGCGGTCTAACACTATCGATCGATGTGAGGAACAGATGACAAGGGAGAAGACTCGCTAAAAAAGTGAACTGTTTCCTCTGTCATCATCTAACTCAAGTTAAACATTGTACAATGTTGTTGTTGTAGATGTTGTTGTTGTTGTTGTTGCTGTTGTTGTTGTTGTTGTTGTAGTTGTCGTTGTTGTTGTTGTTGTTGTTGTTGTTGTTGTTGTTGTAGACGATGCATTGCTGCTGTCTCCTCCTCTCAGCACGGCTTAAAGGAGGATTGCCTCTTCTTCTTCTTCTTTGCTACAGCTACATCGGTTGAAACGTGTTACACTTGTCGTGACAAAATATACGGTTGGCCGACCAACAGTTATTTCTCACGAACCTTGTATATAATTATACAAACCTATGCAACTATTATTTTATGCATTACAATAATAATTAGTCTACAGTAATTGGCGAATATTATTACGTTGTGCTTTAAAAAAGACTGTTTTCTTTCAAATGAGGTCCTATCCAAGATGGCGTCTCTTCCATTCAGAATGGTATCGAACGTGCGTGTGTTTGTGTGTGTGAGTGTGTGTGCGTGTGGTTGTGTGCGTGTGTGTGTGTGCTTGCGTGTGTGTGAGTGTGTGCTTGTGTGTGTGTGAGTGTGTCGGTTATGGATATGTGATCGTGAACCGTGTAGCAGATATTAAATCCTCTTCGCTGGTCTATTAATAGCCATCCGTTGGGTCTTGCGCGACTCTATGGTGGCCGGCTTCACGTCACATCTCTATGGCTTCTAATCGAAGTCTTCGAAATCTCGTCAAGCGATGTTTGGAACGAGACAAAGACTCTCGGACCAGAGGCCAGATGGCGCTGTTAGTGACAAACAATATGACGTGTCACGTGTTCACCGGATGTGATGAGCCCCTGGGCAGATAGGTGCATGGCTGGTCAGTGATAATGCGGGAAGATAGGGGAGCCGCGTCTGGTGGACAGTGAGGTGGAACGTGGAACATTGAACATGGAACGTGAAACATGGAACATGGAACATGTGACATGTGACATGGAGCATGGAACATGTGACAGCTGATTAATGGTTTCAATCAATCATAATTTATATAGCGCTTGTGTTCGTTGTTGCCGTTATCACAATTTATTCAATGCTAATTGCAACAACAATATTAGATCTATGGTTATAACTGATAATGCCTAATTACTAATAATATATAGCTAATAATACGACAAATGCAACTTCAGCTATAATTACTATTAATTAGTATAGTTAACAGGAAGATTACAGTCATCACAGAATATTAATAACGCATTAGCGTTTATTAGGCAAACTTTTGCGAGCCAGAAAATAAACGATCAGGTCATTCAGGACTTTTTAAACAAGTGGTTAGTGTTGAAGTCTCTGAGGGATCCTAAATACCTCAGGACAACAAAAGAGTGAATAATAATAATAATAATAATAATAATAATAATAATTATTATTATTATTATAATTATTATTATTATTATTATTATTATTACAGTAATAATAATAATAATAATAATTATTATTATTGTTACTACATGTAGGCCTACTTCTACTACTGTACTACTCTAGTACTACTACTGCTTCTACTACTACTGCTGCTACTACTAATACTACTACTACTACTACTACTACTACTACTACTACTACATTATTATTATTATTATTATTATTATTATTATTATAGTAATAATAATAATAATAATAATAATAACAAGCAAAAACAACAACAATAATGATAGCGGTATATAGCAATACCAATATCAACGACAATAGAAATAGTAACACCACTATAAATAAAATGACAATAACAAGAATAAAAATAATAATGTACTGTTACTAACAGTGGCGCAACTAGGGGGGTGCTGGGGGGGGGGTACTTGAGCACCCCCAGGGCTATAAAGGTGACCCACACAATTTGTCCAAATCCGATGAGTTTTTTGTGGCGAATGGGGGGTAGGGGTCCTTTCAGAATACACAATCAAGCAAGTTTCTTCACTCTTCTGTATTATATAATCTTAGTCAAATTCATGGTTCATAAAGCACTATATTTCAGTGTTTAGCTCGTCAACCTGAGTTTGTCTGGGGTCTCGAGAATTTGCCTAATGCTGAATTTAAAGAGTTAGCGATATGTCTATGCCACTGCATAGCAGTGTCTCGCCAGTTTATTGATAATAGGGCCTACCGGTATGTTACAACATAATTGATAGTACCGTGTGTGTTATTTTATTAAGGCCTAGTTAAGAATTGTTTCCTTCAAATTAGTATTATAATAATATATAGTTATTCAGCTTTGTCTGATCTAGACATTTCCAGTGAAGAAAGCGCCCAGAAATAAAACTTTTCCCCAGAAAATTTGACAAAATGATAGTTTTTAGTTGCTGCTTATTATATTGTATTACATGAACTGCCATACATTAATTATACCATAATCTCATTTCCTACTATATAATTATAATTTTATTATTTAGTATTATAATATAATTATGATATTATTGTATGATATTATAATGGGTATAGGACCTAACTTACTGTCATGGGCGGATATTTAGGGTGATAGGGGAGACGTAAGTGGGCCTAATTGTGAGGCAACACTCTGAAGCTTTAAACCGATGTTGAAAGCTGAAATCACTCTTTTGTTTTCAACACTGAAGTTATAGTCATTTTGCTGAGTTGACATCTTAAAATGGTAGCCTACCAAGGCTACCATAATAAACGTTGAACTCAAATAATATTATTTTAAATTGTGTGTATATTCATTGAAGTTAAGACCACTCTTAACAGCACTGAAACAGAAGAGCAATTTTGCTTTAGATGGCAGCTTAAAATGCTTCCATTGCAATGTGGAAATTAGAAAAAAATTTATGTGGATGGGCACATCTCCTCCTAAAGCCCCTGCCCTTTTCCGTCGGATGCTCGCTTTTCCCCAGAAACCTTGATTCACAGAGAAGGGACTAGATAAAACACTGGTTATTGGGAGAGGGGCTAGATTAAATGCTGGTTATCAATTCTGATGAGCTAGGCCTATAGGCCTAATACCCTTTGTCTTATCTAAACAAATGGAAAAGGACATTTCGAAGTCTTAAACCATGGTTTTTCAGAAGTTTTCATGACTTTATCGCTCATCAAAATATCTAAGCTAGCAAACAAGAGCCTGAAACTTGCTCTAGCTGATGTCAAAAGTTTAAAAAAATGCTGTAACGGACTAGGGCTGGGCGAAAGTTCACCAGGATCCGAGAGCCAGCCCCAGTCGTTCGGGTATCGTAGAATTGTCCGCTGGATAAGACTTCAACTGTAGATTGAAGATTAGCCGTCTAGGCTTGAGCGTACTAGTTCAGAAGCAACAGTGGTCCCTGCAGAACCAGCCGAGGATCGTAGTCGAAGTCGAAGGCAGGACAGACCGTCAGTTCTGTCCCTGCAGCACCAACCGTGGATCGTAGTCGAAGTCGAAGGCAGGACAGACCGTCAGTTCTGTCCCTGCAGCACCAACCGTGGATCGTAGTCGAAGTCGAAGGCAGGACAGACCGTCAGTTCTGTCCCTGCAGCACCAACCGTGGATCGTAGTCGAAGTCGAAGGCAGGACAGACCGTCAGTTCTGTCCCTGCAGCACCAACCGTAGATCGTAGTCGAAGTCGAAGGCAGGACGGACCGTCAGTTCCGTCCCTGCAGCACCAACCGTGGATCGTAGTCGAAGTCGAAGGCAGGACGGACCGTCAGTTCCGTCCCTGCAGCGCCAACCGTGGATCGTAGTCGAAGTCGAAGGCAGGACAGACCGTCAGTTCTGTCCCTGCAGCACCAACCGTGGATCGTAGTCGAAGTCGAAGGCAGGACGGACCGTCAGTTCCGTCCCTGCAGCACCAACCGTGGATCGTAGTCGAAGTCGAAGGCAGGACGGACCGTCAGTTCCGTCCCTGCAGCGCCAACCGTGGATCGTAGTCGAAGTCGAAGGCAGGACAGACCGTCAGTTCTGTCCCTGCAGCACCAACCGTGGATCGTAGTCGAAGTCGAAGGCAGGACGGACCGTCA
This sequence comes from Lumbricus rubellus, assembly GCA_945859605.1. NCBI lineage: Eukaryota > Metazoa > Annelida > Clitellata > Crassiclitellata > Lumbricidae > Lumbricus > Lumbricus rubellus. Next base: position 41,311,215 of record OX243818.1, on the reverse strand, counting down.
GTTCCGTCCCTGCAGCACCAACCGTGGATCGTAGTCGAAGTCGAAGGCAGGACAGACCGTCAGTTCTGTCTCGAAATACCTCGGCTTACTCGTTTTTTTCTATCTCTATCTCGAAATATCTCGGCTTCCTCGTTTTCCTCTATCTCTATCTCCCTGCGCGTTGCGTCTCACACACACAGCAACAGCAACAACCCAAGAGCCTCAAGCACACCAAGCACACAATAATAATCGCTCTCAAGCACTCAAGCACCTACGACCCGAGCAGCGACCCTTCTTATATCCTCCAGCGTAGGCTAAGGTCGTTAAGCCACGCCTCCTGGGGTCGGGGTCGTAGGCTAAGGTCGTTAGGCCACGCCTCCCGGGGTCGGGGTCGTAGGCTAAGGTCGTCAGGCCACGCCTCCTGGGGTCGGGGTCGTTAGGCCACGCCTCCGAGGTCGGGGTCGTTAGGCCACGCCTCCTGGAGTCGCTAGGCTAAGGTCGTTAGGCCACGCCTCCTGGAGTCGGGGTCGTAGGCTAAGGTCGTTAGGCCACGCCTCCGAGGTCGGGGTCGTTAGGTCACGCCTCCTGGGGTCGGGGTCGTTAAGCCACGCCCCCTTGGGTCGCTAGGCTAAGAATAGCCTCTCCAAACTTCAACACCCCCCCCTGACCAAATTTTCGAGGTCCCCTCGAAGTAAGCAGGGGCCCCGCCCTAAGGGAGGAAATAAGAAATAAACGGACAGTGTTGGCGCCTGGTAACATTAGCTAGTAAAAAGTCAGACGTGTACGGGCTCATCATTAAGCATAGTAAGCGCGTAAATCGGGCAAGCGATACAGTACTGCATTTACATAGCGCACGTAGCGCCATGTAAACAACGCTATCAGTCAACTGCTTAATTAAACAGACATCCGCCGCAGCTCGGATGTGACCAAGCAAAACGTTACAGAACCAGTGCGGCATGAAAACTGAACAGTAAACAACACGACGTTTACAATAATTGCAGTCACAAAAATAAATCAGACAGCGACATAAACGGATTTATCACAATAGAAATGAAAAGCCAGAATCCTGCTATTCGAATTCGCGCAATTAAGCGCAGCGGCACAAAGTTCGCCACTGTGGGTGCGGAGTGCCTGTCTGGGCACAACCCCCTGTTTTTTTTTGTTTTTTTAGATTGCGAGCAGTACAGAATCCATCTAAACTAGCTAAGAACAGCGAAACGCGGCTAGCGGTATCCATGATTGCAAGCGGTACAGAATTAATCTTAACTAGCTAAGAACAGCGAAACGCGGCTAGCGGTATGCGCCAAAATTTACCGTAAGCAAGCAAATACAGTCATTAACATACGAGTCACATACGAATTTCAAGCACAATTTTAACGTGAACTTAAGCTGCAACCCTAAACCTTCAATGTCAGGATTATAACACAACTGATTACCAAGGCAAAGCTTACATGCGAGTAATCGCGGTTAATCGGACGATTAATTTAAACGAGTACATGGCTGTCTCTTGTTTATAATAAAAGAAAAACGCTTCGTTTTCACAATCCATAAAAATGCTTCATTTCTACACTAGAAGCGCTCGTAAAAACGGTGCATTTCACAAAGAAAAATTTTCCTCGTTAATTGAAATGAAAAATCCATCTTTTGGCAATAAAAGGAACTGCTTTTAACCAAAAATTGATCCCTTTCTACTTAGGCACGGAATGTCCGCAGCGACCGAGGTCGCTGTCGTCGTGCACTAAGGAAAAACTACACACCCCGAACTCCTTTCCGCAGATCAGCGTGCGGAACTTTACCGCCATCGTTCGCGGAACCGGGCGCCGTCTACTGGAACCGGGCTGGTCGGCGGGTGGAGCGCCGAGGTCGACCGGGACCGGCCCTCGCCTCGTCGGAGTCTCCGTCGTGCGAGTTTCCTTCCGTTGCAGGCGTTCTGTTCCTTGGTTGATTAACAACCGGTTTGGCTGCGCTTCCATCGTCCGCACCGTGTCGATCCTCAGAGGTCGTTCCTTCCGCTGCCAGCTCTCCTTTCCAACGGTGCCCTGGCCGACGGCTCGAAGGAGCCGCGGCCCCGTTCGCCGCTTCCGCGGGTGGTCCATTGGTCGTCTCTGCTCCCGTCTCGCTCCATTGTCCTTTCGTCCGCCCGAAGCAGTGGCGGAGTTTATCGACGTGCGATACGAAGGGCTTGGCCTTCGGCGACTTTTGTAGGAGGTAGTTGACTGGGCCGCACGCCCGCAGGATCCTGAATGGCCCCGTGAAGTTACGCTGAAACTTCGGGCTGCGTCCAACGAATTTCCGTGGGCTGAAGTAGTAGACCCAGTCACCCTCCTCGAACTTTGCAGGGCGCACTCGCAAGTCGTAGCCATGCTTGCGTCTCTCGGCGTTCTTCCCGAGACTTCGTCTGGCCGCGTCGTACGCCTTCGTGAACCTCTCCGACATTTCGGCCACGTAGGTGGAGTATGTGGTTCCGCTTTCCTCGATGGGTTCTGGCGGCCCGTACACAAGGTCCAGTGGTGCCCGGTTCTCCTTGCCGAATATGAGATAGTTCGGTGAGAACCCAGTTACGTCGTGAATCGAGGCCCGGTAAGCTGCGGCCACGTACGGGAGATGCTCGTCCCAGTCCCGTTGATTCTCGCTCACCACCTTTCCCAACATCGAATTGAGCGTGCGGTGGTATCTCTCGATCATGCCGTTGGTCTGAGGTCGATAGCTGGACGTCCGAACTTTGTCTATCTCCAGGAGCCGACACATTTCGTGGAACACCTTCCCCTCGAAGTTTCTTCCTTGATCCGTCAAAAGCTGAAGTGGCGCTCCGAAGTGAACGACGATCGTTTCCACCAAGGCCTTCGCCACCGTGGTCGCCTCCTGATTGGGCATCGGAACAGCTTCGGCGAATTTCGAGAAGTTGTCCATCATGGTCAAAATGTAGATGTTGCATCGCCTGCTTCTCGGATGTGGGCCCGTCACGTCCACACTGACTCTCTCCCACGGTTCACCACAGTTCATGGGCTGCAGAGGGCCTTGCCTTTGCAGTGCGCCCCGTCTGTACCGACAGCACTTGTCGCAGTGTTGGCAAAACCTCTTCACATCTCGGGACCACCCTACCCAATAGGCTCTCCGGCGAACCTGCCATCGGGTTCTTCTGACACCCAGGTGTCCACCGGTTACGCCGGTATGCGCCAGCTTCAAGTAGTCCTTCTGAAGGTCCTTTGGCACGAGGACCTGTTCCGACTCGTCGGGCGTCCGTCGGTAGATAGTGTCGTCCCTCAGGTACAACCTATCCCGCTGGTGCCAATAAACTTTCACAGCTTCGCCCTCCTGGAGGATTTCTTGCAACGTCGGCATGCCTTCGCTCAGCCAAATTCGGACTAGGCTTAGAACAGGATCCTCCTTCTGTGATTTCACGATGTCGGTCGTACTGTCGCTCTCCGTCACCAACTCGGTTACCTCTCGCACGAAGTGATCCGTAGCATCCACTTCCTCACAATGACACTGTCGGCACGGCCTTCTGGACAAGGCGTCGGCGTTGCCATGCTTGCGTCCAGGTCGATGCAGTATTTCGAAGTCAAACTCGGCTAACTTCTCCAACCATCTTCCTTGTTGGCCAATCGGTTCGGGAGTGTGTTGCAGCCATCTCAACGCGGCATGGTCCGTTCTGAGGGTGAACCTCCTACCCAGCAGGTACTGGCGAAAAATTTGGGTAAAGTTCACCACGGCCAGCAATTCCTTCCGGGTGACGCAATAGTTGCGTTCGGCCGCAGAAAACAACCGACTGCCATACGCAATCACCCGTTCCTCGCCGTCGATATTCTGGGAAAGTACCCCACCAATGCCGACATCAGAGGCATCACAGTCCAGGGTGTAGGCGGCATCGTCCATCGGTAGGCTGAGCACAGGAGCTGTTGTCAACGCTTCCTTTAAACGGTCGAACGCATCCTGGCAGTCGTCTCCCCACAGGAACGGCTGTTCCTTCTTCATCAGAGCGAACAGGGGTGAGGCGACCATAGAGAAACCCCGAATGAACTTGCGGTAGTAGGAGCAAAGTCCTACGAAAGCCCGCACCTCCTTTAGACACCTGGGAGTGAGCCACTCGGTTACCGCCAATACCTTGGATGGATCAACAGAAATCCCCTCCGCCGTCACTACGTGTCCAAGGAAGGATACGGTGCGTCTGAACAGGTGACACTTGCTAGGCTTCAGATTCAGATTGGCATCTTTGAGCCTCGCGAAGACCTGACCCAGTCTGTCCAAATGTTGGTCCGCGGTGCTGCTGAAAATGATCACGTCGTCCAAGTACACCAAACACAATTCAAAGTTCAACCCCGAGAGAACGATGTCCATCAGCCGCTGGAAGGTGGCCGGCGCGTTACATAAGCCGAAGGGCATGACCCGCCAACGAAAAGTTTCTCGCCGAGTGATGAAAGCAGTCTTATCAGAGTCACCTGGATTCATCATGACCTGATGATACCCGCTGCGCAAGTCCAGAGTACTGAACCACCCGGCGCCCGACAAAGAATCAAGACAGGCATCAATTCTAGGAAGAGGGTAAGAATCCTTCCGAGTCAGATTGTTCAGTTTGCGGTAATCAATACAAAACCTCAAGGAACCGTCTTTCTTCTTAGCGAGGACCACATTTGCTGCCCACTCGCTGGCAGCAGGTTCAACTACCCCAGTAGCCAACATTTGGTCCAGTTGTGCGTCAATAGCAGCCTGATACGGAAGCGGCTGTCTACGCAAAGATTGTCTCACGGGCCGAGAGTCCCCCGTATCGATTCTATGCTGAGAGATCATAGTCCGTCCCAAGTCATGGTCAGTGGTCGAGAAAATGCTTTCATATTCAACCAATAACTCCTTCAGCCGTTCCTTCACATCCGCCGGGACATCCTCAGAAATGTCGTCCATTAACGTCTCGACCAAAGAGTCAGCAGTATCTGTCGGCCTTCCATTGTCATCTTTTGCTTCGACCTCTACGGGGTGCAAGTCGCCTAACATTTGGTTAGCTGTCAACAGGGCAGGTTGTTCATTCAGATTTACCACACGAATACAAGCATCATCAGCATCATCACCCAACACAACTCTGGCTACATGCACACCAGGCTGGATCTCCTTGGATTCAGTCATCCATGCCTGTGCGGAGGTGGTGAAATCACGATACTGAGTTTTGCAAGGGATATCGCACTGCGAGCGAGGAAGGACAGTCGTCTCTTCGGCAACCATAACCCTGCGACACCAAAGTGAGCCATTGCCCTTAACCAAAGGAATGCGGCGTCGACCAATAAAAAGTGCGCCTTGTCCAAAACCCAAACGACAACGATGCTGCCTCAACCAATCCATGCCAAGCATCGGTTCACCAATCTGGTCAGAGACAAGAAAACTAGTACCAATGGAAAATCCTCTAGAAATCACAATGGGGGTATCGAGCTGGCCCAAAACTCTAATCTGCGTCCCATTAGCAGCCAAAAGAATGCGAGCGCTAGGCTGGAGCGTCAAACCATCAACATCAGCGGAGGGAACTAGGCTTACCTCCGACCCAGTGTCCACTAGGCAGTTTCTTTGCTGTCCGTTGATCGTCCCACGGATGTAGATCGCGTTGTTCGTCACACCCGAAGCTCTGACTCCCGTTGTGTGGTTCGTGACGGTGGTTCCGTTCTGTTCCAACATCGGGGGGGTCCGATGTGCGTGTGTCGTCACGGCGGTCGGAGAACTGCTGACGCTGGCGGCACCGGCGAGCCACGTGACCCACCTGTCCGCAGTTGAAGCAGGTGATCCCGCGTCCGGGGCCACCCGAGGCGTTCCTTTGAGGCGGGGAAGAAGGAGCCGAAACGGTAGATCGAACCATCCGTTCGGCGTCGAAACTCGTCCGATACGAGCTTCGGAGTTCGTCCAGTTGTCGGCAGATCTTTCCTTCCATATCTTGTTGCCACTTGCGTTGTGAAGCGAAGAAGCCGTCCAGTTGCGACTGCAGCTGACTACCAGCGTCGCCCTCTTGCGTTCCTCTCACCCGGTTGGCTGGCCGTTGGCGGTCCTCCAAGTCCGACGTCTGTCGATACGCAGACAGGCGTAGAGCGGTTCGATACGCCTCGTCGATGGTCTTCGGTTCCCGTTCTCTCACCTTGAGGGACAGCTCCCGGTCGCGGATTGCTTCCAGGAAGGCGTCTTTCGCGAGAATTTCCGTCGTTTCGTTGGACGGAACCGGGTAGGCGAGGACGACGAGTCTCCGGATGTCGTGCAGCAAGTCGCCGCGAGTTTCGTCCGTCCGCTGTCGGCGATAGTAGAGTTGAGCTCGAAAGGTCTAAGCCTGACCCTCCGATCCATACCGCTGGCGTAGCCTCTCGACGAGCTGTTCATACGTGACTTCGGTGCTGGCTCCGAAGTCCCACAGCAGCTGCGTTGCCGCCTTCTCCAAGGAGCAACGGAGGAAGTCGACTTTATCGGCTGCAGTCCATCGGTTGTGCCTTGCGCACACGTCAAATTGTGCCAGGAACGACTCGAGGGATCCGGTTCCATCGAATCTTCCGGGCTTCATTGGATTCTTCTTTTCGCCAACCCAGCGACTCACGTTTCCCATGACTTCCGATTCCAATTTGCCGACTTCCATTCCCGGTACCAGGAGGCTCTTGCGATCCTTCTTCGGGACGTCTTCGAAGTCGATTTTCTCCAGGAATTGGCTGGACTCGACCTCGTAATCGACTAAGAGGTCCTTCCTTCGTCTGACGGCGGTTGGAGGAGTCCTCGGAAAGCCGGCGGCATTTCCGTCCATGTCGCCGATCAGGGAATTCCACATTCTTGCCGTTCTGTCGAAGTTTCACCAGTTCGTAAAAGTTCAGCGAATTTTTCCACTTACCCCACTTGCGGGTACCAGTTTGTAACGGACTAGGGCTGGGCGAAAGTTCACCAGGATCCGAGAGCCAGCCCCAGTCGTTCGGGTATCGTAGAATTGTCCGCTGGATAAGACTTCAACTGTAGATTGAAGATTAGCCGTCTAGGCTTGAGCGTACTAGTTCAGAAGCAACAGTGGTCCCTGCAGAACCAGCCGAGGATCGTAGTCGAAGTCGAAGGCAGGACAGACCGTCAGTTCTGTCCCTGCAGCACCAACCGTGGATCGTAGTCGAAGTCGAAGGCAGGACAGACCGTCAGTTCTGTCCCTGCAGCACCAACCGTAGATCGTAGTCGAAGTCGAAGGCAGGACGGACCGTCAGTTCCGTCCCTGCAGCACCAACCGTGGATCGTAGTCGAAGTCGAAGGCAGGACAGACCGTCAGTTCTGTCCCTGCAGCACCAACCGTGGATCGTAGTCGAAGTCGAAGGCAGGACAGACCGTCAGTTCTGTCCCTGCAGCACCAACCGTAGATCGTAGTCGAAGTCGAAGGCAGGACGGACCGTCAGTTCCGTCCCTGCAGCACCAACCGTGGATCGTAGTCGAAGTCGAAGGCAGGACGGACCGTCAGTTCCGTCCCTGCAGCGCCAACCGTGGATCGTAGTCGAAGTCGAAGGCAGGACAGACCGTCAGTTCTGTCCCTGCAGCACCAACCGTGGATCGTAGTCGAAGTCGAAGGCAGGACGGACCGTCAGTTCCGTCCCTGCAGCACCAACCGTGGATCGTAGTCGAAGTCGAAGGCAGGACGGACCGTCAGTTCCGTCCCTGCAGCGCCAACCGTGGATCGTAGTCGAAGTCGAAGGCAGGACAGACCGTCAGTTCTGTCCCTGCAGCACCAACCGTGGATCGTAGTCGAAGTCGAAGGCAGGACGGACCGTCAGTTCCGTCCCTGCAGCACCAACCGTGGATCGTAGTCGAAGTCGAAGGCAGGACGGACCGTCAGTTCCGTCCCTGCAGCACCAACCGTGGATCGTAGTCGAAGTCGAAGGCAGGACAGACCGTCAGTTCTGTCTCGAAATACCTCGGCTTACTCGTTTTCCTCTATCTCTATCTCGAAATATCTCGGCTTCCTCGTTTTCCTCTATCTCTATCTCCCTGCGCGTTGCGTCTCACACACACAGCAACAGCAACAACCCAAGAGCCTCAAGCACACCAAGCACACAATAATAATCGCTCTCAAGCACTCAAGCACCTACGACCCGAGCAGCGACCCTTCTTATATCCTCCAGCGTAGGCTAAGGTCGTTAAGCCACGCCTCCTGGGGTCGGGGTCGTAGGCTAAGGTCGTTAGGCCACGCCTCTTGGGGTCGGGGTCGTAGGCTAAGGTCGTCAGGCCACGCCTCCTGGGGTCGGGGTCGTTAGGCCACGCCTCCGAGGTCGGGGTCGTTAGGCCACGCCTCCTGGAGTCGCTAGGCTAAGGTCGTTAGGCCACGCCTCCTGGAGTCGGGGTCGTAGGCTAAGGTCGTTAGGCCACGCCTCCGAGGTCGGGGTCGTTAGGCCACGCCTCCTGGGGTCGGGGTCGTTAAGCCACGCCCCCTTGGGTCGCTAGGCTAAGAATAGCCTCTCCAAACTTCAACAATGCGATGGTTTGACAATTTTGAAGTCTTAAACCATGGTTTTCAGAAGTTTCATGACTTTATCGCTCATAAAAACAGCTGGCAGACAAGAGCCTGAAACGTCATCATCATCATCATCAACCGAGGGACCAGTGCCCGTAGGTGCCCGATGCCATTCTCGTTATTCCGCGCCAGGTTTGTCTCTCCAAGGCAGCGTGTGTTAGGTCCTGCAGTGGTGCTCCACACCATTCTATTATGTTGTCCAGCCATTCTTTGTGTGGTCGTCCTTTCCTGTTTGATCCCTCCATTCTTCCAAGTATAACTGTCTTGATTTTTCTACTGTTATCCATCCTGCATATATGCCCAAAGAGTTCCAGCTTCCTGCATATTATTTGCTGCATAAGGTTCTCTGTTTGGCCTATTCGCACATACAATTCTGCGTTTGTTACTTTCTGCATCCATCCGATACGCAAGATCTTTCTGTAGCACTGTCTTTCTCTCGAAAGCGAGTAT